>JASIRB010003641.1:0-129379 GCA_030323885.1 Branchipolynoe longqiensis | reverse complement strand
AAATAAGTGTATTCTGTTGCGGTTGAGTTTCTGATTGTTATTGTTTATGATTTCGTATTCTCGGTATGTTGGGCCCTTTCTTTTGATGACCTTCCCTTTTATCCACTGTCCTTTGTGGTTCATATACATCACACGATCGCCTGGTTGTAATGGTTTATGCATACTTCCAGCATATTTATCATAGTTGGTCTTTTGATTTTCTTGTGCTTTGTGTATTTGTGTTATTTTCGTGTGTTGTACTTGTGCTTTGAGATTCTTGCTTGTTGTTGGTAGCCGGGAGCGTAGTCGCCTGCTCATAAGGAGTTGTGCGGGTGATGCATTGACTGTGGTGAGAGGTGTATTGCGGTAGTTTAGCAGTGCCAACTGTATGTCTTTGTTTTCCTGTTTGCATTTTTTTAGCATTTGTTTTATTGTCTGTACAAACCTTTCGGCTTGTCCATTACTCTGCGGATAATGGGGGCTCGAGTAAACGGGTGTGAACTCATAGTGTTTTGTGAATTGTTCATATTCCCTGCTGTGAAACTGAGGCCCATTGTCAGAGACGACATACCTTGGAATGCCATGGCGGCCGAAGATTTCTTTTAGTGCATCTATCACTGATTTACTAGTGGTGTCTTTTAAGTTTATAATCTCGGGAAATTTCGTAAAATAGTCTACGACAATTAGATAGTGGTGATTCTCATATTCAAACAAATCGGTCCCTACTTTATAGTATGGAATAGGTTTTATATTGTGACTAATTAGAGGTTCTTTGTGCTGATAGTTACGATTGATTTGGCACGTGGTACATCGCGATATTTTGTCAGTTATTTGTTTGTTGAGCCCTGGCCAAAACATTGTGTCGCGGGCTAGTTGCTTAGACTTTGATATCCCGAGGTGTGTTTCATGGATGTATTCCAGCATTTGTCTTTGTAAATTTTTGGGAATGGCGATTTTTCCATCTTTTAGGATTAGACCATTTTCTATTGTCAGGCTATCTTTATGTGTGTAGAATAGCTGAATTGTTTGGGGTATTTGTGTGGTCTGTGTTGGCCATCCCTGTAATATAACATTTCTTAAGTCTAACATTGCAGCATCAGTACAGTTTTCAGCCCTAATTTGTTCAATGATGTCGTTTGATAGATCTACACTGGCCACGCTGATTTCCGTGTCGAACAACTTGTTTGGATTTATCTGCTGGCTGTGGGCTCGCGATAGCGCATCTGCAAAGAACATATCAACACCTTTGATATGCTTGATGATTATATTGTAATTTTGCAAGCGCATGCACATGCGCTGCATACGTGCAGAGAGCCTATTGATTGGTTTGTTCATTATTGCCACAAGTGGTTTATGGTCTGTTTGGATCAACACTTGTTTGCCGAATATGTAATTATGAAACTTATGGCAGCCAAAACAGATCGCAAGGAGCTCTTTTTCAATCACAGCGTAATTTTCCTGTGTAGTGTCTAAAGCCTTAGAGGCCATTGCAACTGGACGCTCTTCTTGAAAAAGAGTAGCTCCCAAGCCTGATTTACTGGCATCGACTTGGATTACTATAGGTTTGTTTACATCATAGAACTGTAGTACTGGGGCGGTTTGTAGTAATTGTTTTAATGTTTTAAATGCATTAATCTGTTCTGTCTGCCAGTGCCAGGCAATTTCTTTGTTAAGCAGTTGCCGCAGAGCTTAGTGATTTCTGACATGTTGGGTATGAACTTGTGGACATACCCAACCATGCCGAGAAATCGCTGCACTCCCGCCTTGTCAACAGGGGCTGACATATCAACGATCGCTTGCACTCGGTCTGGATCTGGTTTAACCCCATTCTCTGTGATTAGGTGGCCAACATATCTGACTTCTGATTTACACAATACAGATTTTTCTGGATTAAATTTAAGGTCTACTTTTCGAGCTCGATCAAGTACAGATTTCAGTCTAGTGTTGTGTTCCTCAATAGTTGACCCCAAAATTAGAATATCATCTGCATCAATGTCTACTCCTGGTAAATCCCCTAGGATTTGGTTCATTTGATATATTAAAATATCCCCCGCTGTCTTTATCCCGAATGGTAGCCTGGTGTAACGATACCGCCCCCATGGGGTATTGAATGTGCACAAGCATGAGCTTTCGTCATCTAACTGTATTTGCTAGTAGCCCGACTTGGCATCAAGTACGGAAAAGAATTTTGCACCTGAAGTGTTTGCTATGACCTCTTCTACAGTTTTTGTTGGGTAGGGGCCTCTTAATATTGCTTGGTTTAACTTGGTCGGATCTAAACAAATTCTTATTTTATTTGGTTTTTTAACGATTGTGATCAAATTGACCCATGGGGTCGGTTCGATTTGTTCTGTGATTACACCAAGGTCTACCATTCGTTTCAATTCTGCCTGTACACAGTCTGTTATTGCATACGGTATACGCCTGGGGGGGTCTACTGTTGGGGTTACATCTAGATCAACATATATTTTAGCTTTTGATTTGATACAACCAAGCCCTCTGAATACGTCATTATAATCACTTACCAACTTAGTTGTGCTTGAGTCGCCTACTAGGCCTACAGCTACTCCATTATTGTTTTTATTGTCAATGTTCATTGCATCGACCCTGTTGATCAGGTGTAGGTTTACACAGGCTTCTTTGCCGAGTATTGGGCTTCCATCACACACAACTTGAAATCGCAGTGATTGTCCATTTATGTCAATGTCTGCCTCTCCATCGGGTTGAATTCTATGTCCGGAGTATGTTATTAAATTACAACTGGGCTTGGTGAGTGGTCCATGGGGAATTTGGTTGAAAATGTCACGTGGGATGACGTTGGCCTGTGAGCCCGTATCCAACTTGAAATGCACGTTCACTTTCCCAATGTTGACATCGGTGTACCAAAGCCCACTCGCATCATCACTTCCACTGGCGCATAATAGAGTACCTATGTATAGATCTCCATCTGGCATGTCTAGTTGTCTTGTTATGGTTGCTTCCTGCTGCCTGTCCCACCCTGTGTACTCAATCCCAAGCTCATTCACGGGTGTATATGTATTTGGGCGACTTTTGCACAATTTCGCAAAATGACCCATCTTTTGGCACATGCTACAGATCTTTCCCCGTGCTGGGCATTGCCGTTGGTCACGTCAATGCGTATAGCCGCATCTGCCGCAAGGCGTCACATCTTGGCTCCGTGTGGTCTGCTGGTAGGGACGTTTCCAATATGGCTGCTGCTGACGTGGTGCGACGCGCGTCCTGTCACTCTTTTGTAGAGTGTCTATTTCTTGACCCACGACAGCTTCCCCACCTTCACTGAGTTGTTTTGCATTAAATTCACTCAATTGACAAATGTCTATGCACTTTTGTAGTGTCAAATCTGCTGTCTGGAGTAATTTGTTTCTGAGCACCACATTTTTTACTCCACATACAATGCAGTCACAGAAGAGTGAATCTTCCATTTCTCCATATTCGCAGTCCGCCACTTTGCTGCGAAGCATGGTGATGTATGTGTTGATATTTTCTGTAGACTGGTTGTATGAATTAAATTGGTAGCGTGTAATAGTGATATTGGCTTTTCCACAGCAGTATTTGCGGAACGCTTCTGTCAACGGTGCAATTTTATCTTGGTTGCTCTGTTCTATCTTCATGTTTGCATATACTCGTTGCGCCTCGGGACCAGCCACATGTAAAAACACGCAGCTTTGGACACGTTCTGATTTGCTGCTAACTCCTGCTGCTGTAGAATAAATTTCAAATGCTCTATGCCACGTTTTCCAGTTAGCTGCGGCATCGTTTGTGAGAATTAGTGGCCCTGGGGGCTTCAGTCCTTGTAACGCCATTTCTTTTCAGGTTCGTATCTGACACCATGTAGTGTTCTTGTAATGACTGATCCGCACACGTTGGAGTCTGGTTCATACTGATTTATTTCCGGTCCACCCTCAGTGGCCTCATTACCCCTGACCACACTCCCTTCCACATATACATATATTACATTGTGTAGCATGTTTTGTTCAGGTTTACTGTTAATCTAAGAAGCAACACTTATTCTTTATATATGGCTTCATATTTGCTAGATAAAAGATTCACCCCGTACTTACAGTACAGCCTACAGGAAGTATGGGGTGAATCTTTTACCTACATATTTCCCTGCTACTTTTGAGTTTAAAAATATAATAAAACATGTAATTTAATAGACTTTAAAAGTGAAATCGCCGACGTTCTATCACTGCATCTTGTCTTTTTGCATTCTCTTCCATTTCACCAACTCTGTACTGTGCTGATATAAGTAGCCATTTGATATTGGAGCCAGGCATTCTACTTCCGAAATAGCGAATGGTAGACAGGAAGTGTGAACACTTATTTGTCTCTCATTTTTGCTTGAGTGCAAGTAAATAAGCAACACAAGGAATAATTAGTAGCATTCTACTTCCGAAATAGCGAATGGTAGACAGGAAGTGTGAACACTTATTTGTCTCTCATTTTTGCTTGAGTGCAAGTAAATAAGCAACACAAGGAATAATTAGTAGCATGTGGTGAATAAGGGGTCAAATTTCCCTGGATCATCAGCCCATGCTTTTTCTAATCTGTTCTTGAATGAATTTATTGACTCGGCATCAATAACATTTTGTGGGAGACTGTTCCATATATTTATGATCCTGTTTGAGAAACTGTGTTGCCTTAACTTTGAAATGGCTCTGGGTTTTACTAGTTTGAGAGTATGGCTCCGACTGCCTTCTCTTTTATTCAAGGTGAAAAATTGGTTCATATCTATTTCATCAAAACCTTTCATAATTTTAAATACTTCAATTATGTCACTTCTTTTCCTTCTGTAGGAAGGGGTAGGAAGTTTCAATTCCCTAAGCCGTTGTTCATAGGGTAAGTCCTTTATAACTGCAACTAATTTCGTTGCACGTCTCTGAACCTTTTCGATCTCCAGAATATCTTTCCGAAAAATTGGGCTCCAAATTTGTGGACAGTATTTATTCCAAAATTGGCCGAACAAGAGACTTAAGAGACTTCCTGTACCATAATAAAGCTGTTTTCGGCAGTATTTATACTATCTTGTCGTTCATCCCTGCACTACAAGTACGGGGTGAATCTAGGTAAAAGTGTAATGACTGTTACTGTTACTGTTAGTAACAGTGGTGTCAGTGTTACTGTCTCAGACTGTTACTGTCTGTTACTGTTAGTGTTAGCAGTGTTAGGACTGAAACTTGTAACTTGTAACTTGTGAAGTAAACTTAGTCCGAAGGCTAAAGCCGAGACTTAGAAATTACTAGCAACGGTGTACTAGCTAATATCATGGCTATTTCTGAAAATGCTGGTAATTATCAACGGCTAAATAGTCACAATGCAAATAAAAACAAAAGGGAACCGGTAAATAAATAAAACATTCACATGGATACTCACCATCTTGAATTTTGAAAACGAGGTTAGAAAATATCCTCGAATTCTTACTGTGACCTATCCTCGAATTCCTAATCTGTGCCGTATCTTTCTATAACAGCATAAATTAATATTTGAAATATATTATTAACATACATATACCTGGGCTATATTGATTGATCGAAAGCAAGACTATGATGTGTGCTTCACAACACTTGTTTTATTTTCAAGAGTAGCGGTATCCAACATGGCGACCATCAGTGTAAACATTTCACCGATCATCTCCAAGTAATATTTGTTTGTAAGAACAACAGGTAAGTACACGCTTCTATTATTTTAACAATATTTTCACGTTATTGGCGTGAATGAAGCTAACGATTATTGCTGACTAAAATGTGCTTCGCAAGGTGCGCAAACGGGTTTTTATCCATTCAAGTCACTCATTGACATTGTTATGATCATGATTGTAACATTAATTTAATGATTAAAGAATCATTATCAATCAATCAATTCTTTTATTTTAACTCTCTGCAAGGTAGGTTTACAATAAACTGAGGTGATACAATAAATGCATACAAATTCCTTATAGACAGAAAGGATCCCAGAAAAGCGATGCTTATCTAGCTGGTCTCCATGATGTAGGTATGTTGACATCCACGCGCTGCGTCGCCGCCGTGTTGTCCCCGATCGTTGTGATCGGGAGTGCGCGAACTAGTTTCAACATGTCTTCCGAAATCGCTTATCATAGGCTAACGGCTGGTGATACCTGGGAATCCTGATCACCAGATATAAAGGAAAGCTTTCTGAATGTCATCGTTTTCGAATTTTGCATTTCTGATGATTCGTTCGTTCGTGACACAATTTTAAACATTTGCACTCATTTTGGATGCTCAAATCAGTTCAAATCACTTTGGCCATAAATAAAAAATATATGGCCCAAATTATTAATGTCTTGTCTCACATTATACCAAATATTATCACGATCCTATCCCTCGAAAGTGGTTAATTTTGTAACGGAAAGTATCATGGTTTGCGCGATGGGATCGGCCACACTGGTACTGGTAGCTCAATAAGCGAGCTCACCATCTCGGGCACGCATGACTCAGCCTGGCGGTACGCGCAGTGCAAAACGTTTATTTTATTCAAAGTTAAGAGAAATCCAGAACCCTAACCCTATCAATTTAATATAATCTTTTTGGTAAACATGTTTTCTATATGTCTACCAAGCGATTTGTTTCTAGGTGGTGTGGTTTTAGAGATATTTCACTTTTTCTGTAAGAAGATCGCTCAGCTACTCGTCGAGATTAATTAATAAAATAATTAGTTAATTAAATAATTAATAATACAAACTCAGGCTTTGATGCAGCCTTAAAAAGGACTTTTCTTCTACTTAATCTATTACAAAAACCATGTACATATCATGAAAACTACTGAAGTTATGCACTCTTTTCATTCAGTTTGCATTGTTTAGGGTCACACCCATTCCCTTTGTTTCAGTCTAATTATAGGACACAAAAACATGCGATTTTAAATAAATAAAAAATCATAACTTTCTTAATACTAGACCAATATGCATGATCTTTGTGTTATTTAAAAGCATTTGTTTGGCTCTTTACAATGGTATGAGTATCATTTCTCTATGGTAAATTTAAAAAAAATTCCAACATACCTACATGATGTGAATGAACAAGTGATGACAATAAATAACAAATTATTAAACTTAAGCTACATTTTTAACTGATGATTATGATGAGATACTGATGCGTCTCTTCACAGTTAGTAAAAGACAAAGTAATGATAGGAATATTATATGGATATTGTGTCATGGATTCATGTACTTACATGCAGTATCAGTAGTTATTTTGCATGTATGTTAATAGGGGTATTATATATATTCTTTACTGGTAATCGATTTAGTATGCATTGAGATAGCTTATCTTTAGTTTTTTACAGAAGTTTTTCAAAGTTTGAAGGTTTCTAATCTCTACTGGTATTGAGTTCCAGATATTGGTTCCTTGGTTTTCAGTTGTTATTTTGCCATATTTGTTTCTAGTGTGTTTGTGATGTATGTTATTTATCTGTCGTGTGTTATGGGAATGGACCTGATTGTTTTCTTTGAAGAGATTATCAAATATTTCAGGGAGGAGGCCATTCTTTTGCTTGTAAACAAATTTTGCAATGTATATTTTATAAATGTCAGTTACCATAAGTAAGTCCAGGGTCCGTCTCGGAGGCGCCTCGGCGACGTCTCGGCGATGCTTTTTGGCTTATTTCCATTCAGAGTGTGTCTCGGTGACGTCTCGGAGACGCCTCTCTTTCCAGACTGGAGGTGAAAAGCGCCTCGAAAATGTCCGCAGCATGCAGTGGTTTCATCCAATCAGAGTGCAGCATTTCGATTGCAAATGGCCGCCGCCTATGGGGGTGGCCATTTTCGAGGTGACCAACTGCTATTGTCGTTCAGACTAGCCTGACGTCACGGGCGCCTCCGAGGCGCCTCCAAGACGGACCCTGAATGCGGCCCGGGTCTTTATGAAGTGATTTAGTTGGGGTGAGATAGTCTGTGCTATACAGTATTTTCAAGGCTCTGTTTTGATGTGTCTGTACCTTTTTTAGGGTTGATAATTTGGCTCTCCCATACACCTCTATACCATACTGGATTTTGGAGTAAACGTATGCATAGTATAGTAATTTTTTATTTTCCTCATGTACCCGTCGTCTGATTATTTTAAATGAGTTAGCCGTTTTAATTATTGAATTATTTAAGTTATCAATATGTTCATCCCAGTTGAGGTTCTCATCTAGAATTATACCTAGGTATTTCACAGAAGGGACTCTCTTTATTATTGTGTTATTGTTTATCTTTATGTTGTTTAGGTAATCAGGAATGGTTGTACTTCTGCTTTTAAATATTGTGTAGCATGTTTTGTTCAGGTTTACTGTTAATTTGTTATCATTGCACCATGTAAATATATCTGAAAGGAATGTTTTAATTGAATGTTTTAGTTGTTTGGGTGAATTTGAGGTTATGAAGCCATTGGTATCATCTGCAAATAACCTTGTTTTGACATCTTGTTTTGTACAGTTGACTATATCATTTGTGTATATAAAAAATTAAGATTATCATGATTGTTTACTGTTATGATTGTAGGAACTTTACTTGGATAGGTACGATACATACTGTAAATTGAAATAAATCATAGTGCCTTATAATTATGACAGTTCGGTAGCTAGACTAAAGCAGAACTGAGAACAGTTTAAATTATCTCAATATCTTCAATAGAACCAAAGTTATGGCGATTCTAAGCCGTGTTCACACGGGGCAGTTAATTCGATTCATATAAATCGCCTTGCCTAGTTCGGCTCACATTTGGCGTGTGAACGCCTGGCTGAGGCGGTTTAGGGCTGAATCGACTAATATAATTCGGATTTTATAAATCTGTAGGTGGTTTATGAACAAAATTTTATGATTCGACTTATATCGCCCGTGTGAACGCAACCGACTTACTTGAGGCCGATTAAGGACGTCACACTATATAAAAATTATAATATAATTTGATCTATGAACCGGCTAGAGGTGTACAGATATTTTTTTCATGATTTATTTTTAGGTTTTCACTGGCCAACAGAAGTTTTGATCATTCCAAAACAATACAATATAGTCCATACATATCTAGGTCGAACACACACTCTCTCGTGGCGAAGCCGACTAACCGAAACTGGCGCTGGTTAGTATGGACTTGCTCATGCGCAGATATCGATTTCCGCCTTAAACCGCCCCAAGTACTCGGTGCGTGTGAACGTGCCACTAGTTCGATTCATATAATTCGCCTTGTCTAAATCGGTTAAAACTTTTCCCGTGTGAACACGGCTTAAGCTAGGTAGATGAGCTAACATTTCAAAACACAACAACCAGTATAAATGTAAGCTCTTTCAATAGATCTTGCTGAGACAAACTCAAATCTGTTGTAATTTTGAAAATATCTTAATAGGGGAGAAAGTTATAGCTTTTCTAATGTCGGCTGAATAGTTAAATTTAGTCTGCATTCACCATTGATTTTGGTATTTTGATGGGTATTTTCGGTGAGATTAGGTCATGTTCTTTCCAGTGACATAAAATCTATGAAAATATTCCAATGCAAAAGTACTTTAATCAAGGCCGGAATCGTGAAAATGCAGGAATATTTTACTATAGACATGGTGACTGACACACCCCTTGCGGAATCTGACATGCCTATCTAAGATTGCCAAATGGGACACCAATTTCTAATAGCCTTAATTTAACTTCTTAATGCTTGGACTTTTGGAAGGGTGCTTGAAATTTACGAGTGAAATCAGTTGACCAGAATGACCCATTTTATGTGAAACATAGTCTGATAAATCGGTTTATGGTAGGTATCCTCCTGGATAAAAGATTCACCCCGTACTTCCAGTACAGGGGTGAAGACCAGCCTTATATAAAAACGGTCGAAAAATCGGGCTAATGAAATGAGTCTTTATGAGAGCCTAATTTCACAATCTAAGAAGCAACATTTATTCTTTGTATATGTCTTCATATTTACCCGCTACTTTTGAGTTGGAAAATATAATAAAACATATACTTTAATGCAATTTAAAAGTGAAATCGATGGTGTTCTCTGGCCGCCATCTTGTCTTTTTGCATTCTCTCCCATTTCACCAACTCTGTGCTGATATAAGTAACCATTTGACACTGGTGCCAGGCATTCTACTTCTTGTTCCATACTAAAGCTATTTTCGCCCGTATTTAGACTACGTTATCATTCACCCGTGTACTAGAAGTACCGGGTGAATCTTTTATCTAGTATTCTCCTAACATTTTCAAATGGGTCCAAACATTCAAATTAAAATTTCACTAAAAGCTCCAATGAATAAAAAGCAATATGCTTTTTGATTTTTTTTAATATTCCAAAATTTGAGCAAGATATATGCATTTGAAAGTTGTTGAATTTCAGATCTTTTGTAGTAGCTAATGCATTAGAGAAGTGCCTTATTAAGGAGTGGTAAATAGGTTAATTGTCTTTGTTAATGTAACAAGAATAATTGAAAAATATAAATTCATCTCGACGTTTTGTATTGTAACTTAGCCTTACTACTTTGTCTTACTCCTACTGGATGTCTTTGATATTGGCAAATTCCAGGGTAACCGTAACCGGCCTGCTGAGTCACCAGGATAATAAACGTCACTCAAATTCCCCGTTTGTTTACATAGCCATGGTGTAACCACAGTTTCCCTATCTTAACTGGATCTCAGCATCTCACCAGCTCTTAAAGCCAGTTCTCCTCTGCATCTCGGACCAACAAAAGCTATTTTCAGACGATTGCACTTTTATCTTACACATTGCGTATGGCACAACCACGGAAGAGTGTAAGGAAGTGTCGGCCTTCTTGTCTACTGAGACAGTATATTTGAAACTTGAGCTAAAAGCTAGAAATCTATTATTGTATAATAATATAGATACAGGCATTGTAATTTTGAAGTTCGAGGCGAACCACTGTCATTACTTTGTTTACCTTTTGATGCTAAGTTAACAGTGTGGGTATACAGTATTCTATCATTCGTGATTATATTTGTTAAAACTGATATTTGATGTTTAACACTTGTACAGGTGGTACAAAAAGACATTTTGAATCAATTTCTGCCTTTATTTAGACTCAAAATGACTAATAATTGGTGAAATCAAAGAATTTGGTCTGGTTTTGCAAGAAAATAGTCAGTGGAACTAGGTCATCGATTCAAACTGCTTAAGCCTTGTTTTCTCATAGAGTTGAGATCCGTAATCTTAACTCTATGAAGACCTGTTGAGCAACCACACATCTACCATCGACGTCTTCGGGTTTCTTTGAGTTTGACAGTGGGTAACACAAAATAACGGGACAAGCGTATCGATGTAAGACTGAATGGTAACAGACGCCAATCCCGATTTGCACTAATGTAAGATCGATGCTTTGAGACTGAAATGTACCTCTAGAGTGTCACATAAGACCTCTAAACTGTCACAAAGTTTGAAAATGGTTGGATTAACCTAAAAATGATCGCAAATTGTTCATATGCTTCTTCTAACATCATATTAGATATCAGAAATGCGATAGATTCTTCATAACTGATTTGAAATTGAGATTATAAAAATAAAATAAAAATTATTTTTAATTATTATTTATATTCGAAGTCAGAAAACCTTATCCATTAACACACGTTAGATTAAGTTATTATTCATTATTGGTTAATGGATACGATATGGGTAATTTGAGTAGAACGTAGTGATGTCAACTTTTTTCGACGCGGCTTTGAGCAGGTGGTAAGAAGTGGAGGGGCGGAGTACGTTGTAAAATATTCTGATAAAACGCATTGGTGAGGAATGCAGATGGTCTATAATGGAATGCAAATGGTCTAATAAGGTAATTGTTATATAGTACCAGGTGTATGAATGTATTTATGTAGTTGCTCTACTTAGGGTCAATAGTCATTTTGTATTAGGTAGATAGTTTGAAGGAGGCACTAGTGATAGTGTGTAAGGAGCCTCAGGAGCTCTACTCACTACCCCCTCCCCCCAACTGTTAGTCACGGATCACCACACACACAGCTCAGGCAGGTGGTGGCCAAGCAGCCAAACCGCATGGTGGTGGTGGGCAGATCACAGTAGCCATGGTGACACAGGAATGCTTACTATTCATTGGTGGAACTGTAAATGCTTGATTCCTATTGGAGAACACGGTCAGGTGGTATGCCATACCAGATCCATGTACCACTATATAATAATAAACCTGAGGGCATTGTCTCTCTCTCTACTTTCATTCTTTATACTCTTCCTTTCTCTTCTTGCCTGTATTGATTTCATTATAGCCTGCCTACACAAACCACAGATGGCAGCTGAGGACTTTACATAGTGGTTAGAGTTTTGAACTTGTAATCTGAAGTTGTTTGGTGGTGTGGGTTCAAACCCCATACAGTCCAAAACCTTTTTACATTCAACAACAAAAAAACGTTTTTCATCTATATTTGTTTCTCATTGAATTCA
This sequence comes from Branchipolynoe longqiensis, assembly GCA_030323885.1. Taxonomy (NCBI): domain Eukaryota; kingdom Metazoa; phylum Annelida; class Polychaeta; order Phyllodocida; family Polynoidae; genus Branchipolynoe; species Branchipolynoe longqiensis. The sequence continues at coordinate 116,996 of JASIRB010003641.1, read as the reverse complement.
CATCACTCAGCAAGGACAACAGAGACAAGATTTCAGAACACAATTTATTCAATTAGAGTATATATATGATAATAATAATAACAATTATATATATCAATATAGAGTCATAACCTCGTGGGAGGCTGGCATGAGACTGGCTCAGCAATCGAGCGACTGGCGCGTAAGAGAATCAAGGAAGAGTGTCTTCCGAACATAATCAATCAAGGAAGCATGTCTTCCGAACGTAATCAATGCATGAAATCAGTCATCAGTGTTATGCCGAGTTTCTGTAAATAGATAAGAGTATGAGTACACATAGCGAAAACAGAACTAACTAGATACTGATATAACAGACCCATCAGCACTTAACCCAAAAGAAAGGAAAGTGCTGATGGGGCTCGTGTAATTAAAGGGTTCGACAAATATGTCCTGACCGCATCGCTCTTCCAAGAACCGGCTTCTTTGATATCGGGAAGGGGGACACTCGCGGCCAGACAGGCCTGCGCTGCACCTCTCCTGAGACTATGGAGGGTGAGACGCGTATGAGGTGGAAGGAGGGCCGCCGCCGATAGAGTCAGCACACGGGCTAGTTCTACAGCAGAGAGGAACTCACCAGACGGGAGAAGGAAAGCTGGCGAATCAATGCGTGGGCGGACTGTGGACACATACCTAATCCACGCGGCTCGCGGGCAGCAAGGAGAAGCTGGACTAGCTGGGAGAGAAAAGGTGAGCGGTGGAGCAGAGCGGAACCGGGTCTTGGTCGAGCGGAACATGACATGCAATGCTGACGGTGTCATGCTAACATCAGTAAACAAGAGGGTATGCTGGCCAATATGTGTAGCCGAAAGTGAGGTAACATTACTCTGTCTTGCTAGGGTAAGGTAAGCGATCAACAATGCTGCTAAATATACATAGGCTTCTTCCCCAATGCGGAACAACATAGAGACTATTTTTTTCAGATCCATAGGGGAAAGTGGAGCAGCTCTTTTAACAACATGAGTGGAGGATCTCTTAATACCTCTTTTAAGTAACTTAACATAATATAAGTCAAACATCAGTGCTGAGCCAGTCAGGCCGGAAATCCATGTTTTCACTGAACTGAAGTAGTTATATACAGATCCAGGGGCTTTAAGCCTGACCCCGAGATGAAGCAGAAACGCGAGGACATCATACTGCGTCGGCTGTAGCGGGTCGACATCATGACATCTACAGAAGTCTGCATAGATCCGAACATGGAGACGTTTATTCCTCCAAGTCCCGGCTGCCAAGGAGTCAGTGATGGCATTGAGCAGCTGGAGATGCTGAGTTACTGTGTAGCCTGGAAGATAGAACCCAAAATATAAGCCTATCTTCCAGGCTACACAGAACCAGAAGTGGAAGCAAGGGAATACTGGAAGGGGGGTAAGTGGAAAGGGGTGGCAGAGGAGGGCAGTGGGGTGGACGACTACAGGTCGAAATCAATGACATCCAACGACGGCCGAACTACCACCTGTTTAAGGCCCAACTTCACACATTCCTGCACAGCACGCTGCTTCGCACTTGGATTTGTGTGTGCTCTACTCAGAGCGTCTGCTAACTGGAGAAGAGCACCTGATTTATGCCTAATCACCAACGATGTACTGACTGAAGCCGCTAATAGCCACAGCTGTCGCGCACACGCGCAGAGAAATGGCTCCTTACCCGAACCCTTTGACAGAACCTGTTGTGACGTCATATTATCTGTATTTACCACTATGACAAAATTGTGTGGGTCGACCGGGAGCAGGTTTGTGACCGCCAACACTAAATTGAAGGCCTCGAATTGTGTAATTAAAGGAAGTGCCCGTATAACACTCGAAGGGTATTCAACTGAGAAATATGCGACTGGAGAGAAAGCCCCCCCTCCCACCATCGTTGAATCGCACTCTATACACCACTCTGGCGGCGGCACTTCCGGGAGAAGGACAACCTCATTTAGCTGCGACGAGAACTTCAAGAACCAATCAAGATCTTTCAGAATTTGGGGCGGAAACAGATGTTGGCCTGTTGGGGGAAAACCTCTTAAGGCTGCCAGTAACCTATTCATAAAACGGGTCGCTGGGGCAACACATTTTGCTACGTGTTGCAGCTTCCCCGCTAGGCTCTGCAACTGCTTCCTCGACGCTGTAGTTTTGGACTTCCAAGCCTGACATTCCTCCAGAACCTCCTGTAGTTTACCAGGTGGAAGCGTTACTGTCATTTCCTGAGCATCTACCAGAAAACCTAACCACACCAACGCGTGCGCCGGCGGAACGCACTTGCCCTCCGCCAAGGTTAAACCTAACTCCGCCGTAATATTACGAAATGCTGCAAAAGCCTCCACTGCCTTTTCTTTAGTCGCTTCTACCCCGACGAAATCATCGAGGTAACACAGTGCAAAGAAACCCCTTTTTCTTAAAAGCCACACTACCGCCCTCGTCGTTCTGGCACACGCAAGCGCTGACGTGCGGCAGCCAAATGGAGGCGCTATATCTACAAACGTGTCACCCCCTATTTTAATACCCAGCAGCGGCACTGATAACGGGCACACCCTAAGCTGTCTATAGGCTCGCGACAGATCACCCATCCAAAGCCAGGACCCTCTACCACACTTTGACAGCTGGTCCGAGAGCGTAGTGACAGAAGGCAAGGCGAAAGAAAACGGAGCTCCCTGATAAAATCCTCTAACTATGCCCGCATTAACGCTACGACCGGGTGGGAAGCTTAGGTCTATTATGATACGTCTAGCTAGAGAGTTTTTCTTCGGCCTAGTCATAACCGGGCTTAGCTGACACCACGGCACAAAGGGGGGGCTATGGAACGGGCCAAGCAGGGCACCTAACTTACACTCTGTCTTGATGAACTCAGTTATGTGTATATCTAACTCAGCCTGAGCAGTATGATTTTTAAGAGTGGGAGTCGGCAGACGGGCAGAGGTATAATCTACCGGCCACCCGAACTCCAGAAAATCCACTAGCTGGGTATCTGGGAAACTCTCCAGAGCTATCCTCCAGGCTGGAATATTAAGACCAGAGGGAAGTGAAACCTTAGCCGACATATAGTTAGGAAGGCATGTCTCCCTCACCACATTATATATTTCCATATACGAGGCTACCTGCACCGCTTCCGGAGTAGCTGAAGGCCAGAGCGCCGCTACCGTCGACCTATATTTCAGTGCTGACGGCGGAGAAAACCGCCGACAAGGCGCCTCTGTAACGAGAGAAACATCATGAGAACTTGTATCGAAACAATCATGCACAATTTCTACCGGCAAATTCAAGCCACCACAAACACTATCTACAGCAACAGGTTCTACTATAACTGAGCCACTTAACTTGCTACCCGAGGCGTCGTATGGCGGGGAAGGGTGAACGGTGGGTGTTGGGGAGGGCGGGCAAGAGAAATCCCTACCCGTAACCGGCACCGGCGGCTCTAGTGACGCAAGCGAACCGAGAGGTGTTGTGTGAGTGGCACCCGCACTAACCCCTGACCAAACATGCCACGGCAACAAAACATTCTAGTAGGGGGTGGGAGGTAAGGGGCGGACCAGTTGAGACATGGGCAGGACCGGTGACTGAGAAAGGGGCGTGTCTACCACACTTGACGGCAGCTGGCCGACCCCACATGACTGACCGGTTGACTGGGGGGCGGGCACACTGACAGCGGGACTTACTCCAACTGCTGACGGCTGTACGGTCTCACCAGCTGCTTTCCGGTCGTGGAAAGCCCTTTTCTTGAGGCAATCTTGCTCCTTATGCCAGTGTATTCGTTTAAGTCTGTTAGCGCACCAACCACAGTTATGTAGGAATTTAGCCGGCGACACCCCGTGGGTCGCAGTAAACCCACAGTCCCGCCCCCAATTCCACAAGTGACAAGGCTTCCCGTCCGTATCCTTGTTGTACTCATTCCTCTGGTTAATTGGGGCGGGGCCTACCTGAGTAGCCGCGGGCTGAGAGACGTGGGACTGCAGAGGGGGCAGGGCCTGCTGACCATAGTGTACGGCAGCGTGTTGATAGCCAACCGGCTGAGCAGAGCGACTGACAGCCGTACACAATTCGCGCTGCAAGTCCTTAATTTCGGCTTGGTCTGCCCACCCATTCGGGAACCTCCCGTCTGCTATCATTTTAAAGACTTTTTCGGACCAGCGCCGACAAACCGACCAGTCCCAAATAGTCGCCATATGCATTAGATCCTGCTGATGTTTCCGAATATATATCAACCAATTGTTTGGCAGCGACTTATGGCCTGCTATGAGATTCAATGCTTCAAAGTACTCCGACCATGACGCTTCGCCCATACCAATACTTTTACATGCGTCACCTCTTGTAACAAACAGATGAGGCTGGAAAACCATACCTTTGGGTTTCTTCAGAGCCTTAGAAGTGTCCAACAGAAGGTCTGCTATCACCGAAGCAGCTTGTTGCGCTCTCTCTTCCTGCGACACGCCCACCGTCCCATGCTGTTGCTGAGACGCGTCCACTGGGTGTAACACTTCTGCCAGATAATAACTCTGTCCTGCCGGCGGCTGTTGGAACGTTGCTATCGCTGGCTGCTCCACCACCACCTGCACCCGTTCCAGTGACACCTGGGCTACTTGCCCTTGTTGACACTCTGCTGGCAGGGGGCGTGGCCCAGAAAGGGGCAGTACCGGCGACTGCGGAACCACTCGATGCAAAGACGGTATGGCTGCCACCGCCTCCAATGCATTCACCCTGACTGACAACTCTTTTGTCAGTTGAAGGGCCTCCCTTTGTAGCTCCAAAACTGTAGCCAAATCACTTGCCGTTGAAGGGAGAGAAACACTAGACTGTGTAGTCGTCGGTGACAGCTGAGCATGCTGCCACGGAGCATGTGGCGCCAAAGCTCTGGCCGCCCTCCGTAGAGAGGCCCGCCGGAGCTGCGGCCTGAGCGGCGGCCTACCCAACCGCTTACCCGGAGGCATGTTGGCATACAGTGAGAGAGAGAGAGAGAGAAGTGACCAGGTCGGGTGCCAGAGCAGGAATGACTGAGGGGTGGGGGTAGGGGTCACGTGCTGCGTGGGTTCACCTTGCCTCGTTCGTGAATTAACCATGTTGCCTCCGCAACATTGGTAATTATGCAATGTAATTGTACTAACATATATTTTACATTACGCAAATATATTTCCTGATTGAACTACTAAAGAAAATTGAAAATACCCCAGTTTTACTTTGCCTTCTCTCCACTCACCCAGCCATTTTTAAAACAATAGCAGCCAGCTAGTCCCAGCCTCAGAACACCCCGACCACTCCCCCCACCCTGACATCAGCACTGACACACTTCTGGTGGTGAAGTGGGTCCACTACTCTCCCCACACATATTTCGGTCTATAAGCATAACAACTAAACAAGGTTGTCCTTGGAGAGCATTTGTCAGAGTACGGTTCCCATCGCCATGAGGTATAACTGGCCACTTTAACAAAAATAGCACGGACGACAGAAAGCCGTATACCCACAACGTTAACTTAGCGTCAAAAGGTAAACAAAGCAATGACAGTGGTTCGGTTCGAACTTTGAAAATACAATGGCCACATCTATATTATTAAATAATAGTAGATTTCTAGCTATTAGCTCAAGTTTTAACATTTTGTTGCGGTTTCCATACATTTCTTCAGCAGTTGCCATCGATTTTTCATGTTAATTGTCTCCATCGGCGAAATGTCGATTATTCCTTTGATTTAAATATATATGCCAGTGTTCTCCGAACTACTGCATTCGCGCTGCGATATTGATGATATCGATCCATTGTTGTAGAGTCGCTATCGATCTTGGTCATCATTTCGCAGAAAGTTACCTTTCTTCTCTTTACATATATCTGATTTTTATTCAGTAAAGTATTTGAACAATACATTTCCTCAAGTATTTTCAAGTTTCAAATCTATCCCTATAGATTGTACAACAATATGCATTTTCCAGCCCAAAGACAATTAATTTGATTCATAGACCAATTTCCATAATGTCAATGACAGCATAAATTAATAAATTGTATGATAATAAATGGCAATATTCAACACATTTTTTATGTCCATGAATGTTCAAGTGAATCAACTTTTTCATGACAAAATGGCAATATTCAACACATTTTGATGTCTATGAATTTTCAAGTGAACCAACCTTATCATGACAAAATGGAAAAATATTCGACACATTATGATGTCCATGAATTTTCAAATGGACCAACCTTTTCATGAATAAATGGGAATATTCAACACATTATTATGTCTATGAATTTTTAAGTGAACCAACCTTTTCATGACAAAATGGGATTATTCAACACATTATTATGTCCATGAATTTTCAAGTGAACCAACCTTTTCATGACAAAATGGCAATATTCGACACATTTTTATGTCCATGAATTTTCAAGTGAACCAACCTTTTCATGACAAAACGGCAATATTCGACACATTTTTATATCCATGAATTTTCAAGTGAACCAACCTTTTCATGACAAAATGGCAATATTCGACACATTTTGTTATGTCCATGAATTTTCAAATGAAAAATATTTTTGTAGGATTTCTTGGTCAGATCCAAGAAAAAATTTAGTAATGTTAGTAATCTAGTCATCAATTTACTGTATATTACTACCGGTACACAGTTTGTAGTGTAATATAGGTTTGTAAATTGTATATCATCTCACCTTTTGGCTGAGCTGTCCCTACAGTCTCGCTCTTGTAAAGTGAAATAAATATATGTAAAAAAAAAAGTTTTATATCATCTTTTAGTTGAGCTGTCCCTACAGTCTCGCTCTTGTAAAGTAAAATAAATATGTCATATCTTCTTTTTATATCATCATATCATCTAAAAAGAATTGTATATTATCTAAAAAAATTGTATATCATCTCACCTTTTAGCTGAGCTGTCCCTAGTCTCGCTCTTCCAAAGTGAAATAATAAAAAAAATAGGAAATCCCTATAATCATCTCAGCTGACCTACCAACGAACAGTTGCTTTTGTGAAAATGATTAAGTTCATTCAATGCCCCAGGCACCATCTCTGCCTGAAAAGCAGTGGAAAGAATTGCGATCAATATGGTAAAAAATAGGAAGAATCTTTCTGATCATTTCAGCTGAGCTCCCAACGAAAACTCGCTTTGGTGAAAATGATGAAGACTTCTTCATGCCCTAGGCATTACCTATGCCTCCCCAGGCATCATGTATTGCCTTTGCTTTGCGAAAAGAAGGAAAAGTATTTTTGATGATTTTCTGTCCAGATATGAACATCGACATGAGTACCTATTTCAATCCAACAATGAACGCTACTATGTCTAGCCCGGAACATAGGGAAACAGAATGATCAATTACTGACCCGGATTATAAGGAAACAGACAGTTGATCGCTTTACTCCGATCTACTGGTACTACTCTCTGCCTATGTTTAGTCTGTAAAATCCTTCAAAAATATATTTTATATATTTTTTAAAATATTTATTTTGATTAAATAACTTTTTGTAATATATATTATATTATTATGATATTTATTAAGTAATGTCAATATATAGAATAATTCTTTATAGAAAAGGAAAGTGTTTTAAAAAGTTAACTTAATTAGTATTATTTCATAATTTTATATTTATTTAAATGTTTTGTAACATAGTAATATAGAATAGATACTCTAGATATCGTAGTTCTTTTATTTCATGTTTCTAAGTATCATAGGTATTTAGTTATGCATTTCAAACAATATAAACATATGTATGGAACTCCATCATAGTTCTCACCGATGACGTCATGCCCGCGCCGATCTTTTGTCATTCAGAACAAAAATAATCGCATGCTTGACAAACCTTCATGTCCATCATGTTTTGTCCAATTTCGCTTCAACCAGCGGCAAATTATTTGTAAATGCAGCTTCAGTCAAGCCAAATAAAAAAGTTTAGTCGCTTTGCACGTGTGGCCATCGACACCTGATAAGAAATAGACTCCCGTGCCGCGTGTCTGATTATTTATCAACGTTACCGTATACTCGCGAAAAAGTTATCCATTCCCGAGTAGAAGAACTGTGTGTGTTTTTCGCGTTCACTTTTTTCCGGTGAGTACGAAAAGAGTAGATTTATTTATATTTTTTTATGATGGGGTGTTTATGCTGTCTATAACATGTAAGGCTGGTTGATCGGGCTTGTTTTCAATGCTGGGCAGTTTTCGGCTTTTTTTTTGCTTTTTCTTATAGTTGGTGTTTATGGTTAGTAAAGCTATGTTAGTTTTTTTGTTTTTTCTTGACAATTTTTTTCCTTCTACTCTTATCCCTATACTAGCCTACTCTATTTGCATATTATAGGCTTGTACACAATAGATGGTTGGTATGTGTTTGGTGTATGGTTTTGTTGGTATCTGCTTAGTTTTTTGGCCTGGGCACCTCCCAAGAGCTGTCCAGCTGGCGGGCCGTGACATATCACATGCCCAGTTTGGTCACAGTTCAGGGGTGGTTTCCTGGTTTTACCTTGCACAGATGTTTTTTGTATGTTTTTAGGTCAGAAATTAGCCTTTCCTTTACCGTTTGGGGGTTCCAGACTTTGGCAGCCATTTCTAGTGTACTTCTTTCATGTGCTTTGATGTGGCTTCTTGTTTGTGTTAGTATTGGTGCATTGTTTGCTCTGGCTGGGTTAGGTATCTTTTTTCTTGATTATACCCAAATGCTAGTGTTTTTAGGTGTATTACTCTTCTGTTCTCTAATAATTTAACTTTGGTTTTTGTGGATGTCGTAGGTTGGGTGTAGTTTGTCCACCTTAAGGCATGTCTTTAGGGCTCTGTTTTGCAGTATTTGCAGGTTTTTTTTAGCAGTTCCTATTTGGCATCCATGTAGATGACATCCCATATTCGAAGATGGGGAGCACCATTCACTTGAAGACTTTTATTGAAATTTCTTGGGTCATGTCGTTTCTTAGATTTGCAAATTATATATCTCCATATTTTGTGGTTTATTTTTTGGATTTTTTGTTATACATAGGTGGTAGTTTAGCTGGTTGTCCAGCTCTAGGCCTATGTATTTATAGTGGCTTACTTTTTCTAGTGTTTGGTTCCCTAGCTTGCAGTACAGGTTGCTTTGTGGCATTATTCTATGCAAGAAGAGGACTGTCTTGGATTTTTTTGCATTCATGGTTATTTTATTTGACTCACACCAGTCATCTAGTTTTAGTAGGAGTTTATTTAATTTTGTTATTACTTCTTCTGTACTTCCTTCTGTATATATGACGGTGTCATCCACATACAGCTGGAGGTGCTCTGTTTCAAGCCACTTTTGTAGATGTAGATTATAAAGAGTAGTGGTCCCAGGACTGATCCTTGGGGTACACCACATGTGACAGGTTGGTGGTCTGATAGTGTATTGTTTAGTTTAGTTTTTTGTTGTCTGTCCTTTAGGTAGCATTTTATCCAATTTATAGAGTTAGATTGGATGCCCATGTGGTTTAGCTTTTGCAGTAGTATATTGTGGTGTACCGTGTCAAAAGCTTTGCTGAAATCAATGAAAGCTGCTCCAACTAATTGTTTAATAGTCTGTAGTCTGGAATAAATTTTCAGGATTTGAGAAATTACTATGATTTTTACGTTAGTACAAGAATCAAGGTGCTGTGTAATGCGGTTTTGGTCCTCCACGGATCCATTAAGTAAGATTTTTGGAACTAGATAAGTCAATACATACTCAATGCTGTGTCCAAACACTAGCATGCAACATCTTTGATTTCCTGCATTTGTCTCCGCATCCAGATCTAATATTTCTGAATGCCCGGCCGCGTTTGGGACACCAGATAATATTAAAAACTCTCCCCCTTCATATCACCTGTGATGCTGTTATTCAAATACCGACTATCAACTCAGTAACCAATACTAAGGAAGATTGAAGACAAGTCACACAGATAAACAGTGGAGAAGTTGTGCTTTATTGACATCAACTCCTGTCCACCTACCAGTGACCTATCATCCACACTCCTTACCTTCTGTCCACACAGTATCTCATTACTACTTTAACGTGTATAGAAAGCATTACGTACAGCCCATGGAACAGGAGTCCTATGGCTGTTGTCACGTATAATAACTAATGCCTAATCTTATAGACTAGCTAATATAGTGAGGAGAAAAGAGAATTTGGAATATCTTCTATTCTTAGTAAAGAAGACAAATAACGATACACATATATGTACTTATAACATATATTCTCAATTACAAAGTGTACAGTTACATATAAATTCTCAATGGTATAATATTACACTCACAACTGTCTGGGTAGTCCATATGGATGATAGATACACTCAGTCCTCTTGGTGCTTATTCTATGTCTCAGTTGCCTTGAGGAGTTGATAGATATAGATGATCCATTGTCTGTGAGCCGTCGCCAACCATACAGGTATAGAGTCTCAGTTGATGATGGATGTACATGTCAGCCTAAGCAGCAGTGATGTGGGAAAAGGCAGACACCACAGTCACCAATCCTCCTCACGTCCATTGGTCCATATTGTAGAAGCTCAGCAAGTTGAATCCATCCCATAAGCTGTAACTAGCCAGATCAGGTTTCAGGCCTAACTGACTTGGAGATGTTGATGCCTCGATGTCTGGGAGTAGAGTGCCGAGAGTGTGTGACTACGCTCCTTATATAGTTGCTGGGTAGGCCAGTCCTAACGAAGAGATGGGATGAGTAGGACGGTCCAAACATGTGCTGTAACCACTATAAAAGGCAAACTACCTGTTAGGAAGCAGTCTCCATATATTCACTGCTATGTTACACTGTGTACACACTCAATTGGAATATCTGAATTTGCCTAGCATCAGACAGAGTGTCTGGGGTTCCTGCTCAAGAGTAGGTGTGTCTCACTCAAGACCAGATAGATGATCTCTCTTCATGTGTCTGAAGCAGAATCTTGAATAATTAATAATCTCAAAATGAGCTATGTGGTCAAGAGCCAAGGTATTCAGTGACTGGCATCCCACAGTCAGTCAATCAGCGCCCCCACAGCGTACCAACCCCCAGTGAAGGTGGCTGTCACTCAACTCAGCTGCAGGTGGTGCCCTGAGTGCATATGCAAATGAGGCTGTGGTGGGCCCGCCCCATGGTCATGGGTGAAGAGGTAGTTGCAACAATTACAATAGATCTATGTTAATATGACTTTTTCTCCAATTGCACTCCTTATGGATGCATAGAGATACATGTCAATAATGATGTACTGTCTTCTTATATAGGAAGTAATCTCAGTCATCATATATAACATATATTTCACATCACTCATTATCATGTACAATGGGAGTGGGATACTATTGCTTTTAGTTTACATAACATTTTCCCCACTCCGTCGCCCAAGAATAATAATCCCTTCTGCCAATATATAATTCAAAACCAGACACAGATAATTCTTTTTGGGCTAATAAATTTATTACTCAGGCATAATAAATTTTCACAGCAGCCTTGTTTCCTACACCTTTGTGAACATATTTGCAGTAGCTATTCCCAATAGTACAATTGGGCTATTTAGCTATTATTACTCTAACTTCATCAGGCAGTACAACCTGTGTCTTTATCATTTTCACTAATGGTCATTACTTATATGCAGGTCAGATATTATGTCATTTTACTATTACATTATTTCATTACTTATGTGCAGGTCATATCTATGATTTTACTATCATATGATATATGATGATATATGATACATATCTGAAGATACTGTATAATTTCACTTGAAGCAACTTTAACAGAAGACATGAGGCGGGCAGCTCACATCTGGCACACTCACACACATTCGCACAATCATTGCATCCAGCACTTTCATATCAGGGAAATAGGAGCCATAATCTCTCAGCCCTGTAGTAAGTAGTTAAGTTGGGTGGGTGGGATGGACAATTTCGTTTCTTGCTCAATTGATCCGTCGACGACGGTGGCCAGGTAAGGACTGGACAAGCCTTTGAATCTACTACCGGAAGTTAACTTTGTACATAGCGACGCGCGCTACGAACGGTATCTATGGTGCTACTCATATCAAGCCCGTAGTCAGGGTTTGTGAATTATGCATGTTTCCGGCAACATGGACAATTCTTAAACGAAAATCCGTATATTTTTACACAGAGTTTCACTTCTCCACCTGCTTAGTCTACCCAGAAAACGAATCCAGAGCTCATAAGTATTAACAGAGCTCTACGGTGTACAGTTTTAACAAACCCAGAGCATTTCCGTCATTCGTGTGACAGTTCAGAGTTTTTCCAGTAGATAAACAGTTTCAGCTCAATCAGCCGAGTACAAACTCGCGTCTGCCACATTATGTAATATGCCAATTGCATACCTGCACCTGCCCTAGCTACAAACAAGGTGTACGTTTTTCCGTCTACCACCTCCGTCTATGTCACGATAGAATAACAAGATTATTTGCTACATGGATGTACACGACAATGGGTAAAGTCGTCGTCTGGCAGCTGTAGTTTTGTAGGCAGGCTAATCGTAGGTACTCCAAAGTGGGCATATACGGTGTCCTCAGCGCAAAATTTGACATATTTTAACCCTTTTTAAAACACTACAATCTCCACTAATCCTGCTTAGTTTGAAATAAAAATTATATGAATGTAAAGTTTGTTCTTTTGTCTTTTAGGGTATCTGATTTTTAGTTAGCATTATGAAATAAATTAGAGTTAATGGAAACTTGTTTGGGGGTACCATCGGCAGCTCTCTGCATGCTCGCCGAGTTTGTTTTCATCCAGTCTGAGCTACTCCCTTCCCTAAAATTGATACCTTGGTGAGCAAAGTGACCTGAGCTAAGAATAACCACCAATGAAAGACAGAGAAGAAACTAGGCTTCATTAGCACATCAAGCATGACTGTTTTTAAGTGGGAAATTTGATTGAGCTGAAGGAGTGAAAATTGATCAGGATCGTGCTGAAAATTATATCATCAGAAAGCTCAAGTCTTCCTCTACCTAACCAGAACAATAGGTACAGCACCCAGGCCATGGATACACGAACATGGTTTATCAACGATAGTCAACATGTGGTGGTCTATTTCGACCTGTAACCTACCGCACATCTCAACCCCGATGTCACCCTTACTTATGGACCCGTAGTTTGCTTTATTAAATGTACTGTCACATGACTCGTCGATGACTCTGAAACCGAAGCACACACCCCGCAGCACATATTCCCAATCAGGATCAACATCGCCATTACAGAAACATTCAGCGAAGACACGACAAGGTTTTATTTGAGCCAGGGCCCCATCAATCATGTGGACACATCCACATGAACCATTAATGCAAGCATACAAAATGTCAATGTATAATTGATTGCAGCTGAGGTAGCTGTCCCTGTCGACTACCCACAGCGTGCAGACCCCGTCGCCCCCTTCGGTACCTGTTGCATCGTGTCCGATAACCCTGAACCAATCCTCGTTTTCGTTTTTCAGCTCTTTGTGCGACGCACCGTCGTCACCCGAGGTGCGGCCACCCCTTCCTTCCTTTTTGTTATTGCCTGTCTGTTGTATGTGTATGCAGCCCCCAGCGGTCTCAGACACGAGATCCCCGCCAGGAGGGGTTGGCCGAGCGCCACTTTGATCCAGCGGTTCTGGACGTGCGCTAATCCCCTTGTTGTTTGTCGCTGCACCTTCGGTCCCTTCATCTGTGTTTGCACAGTGCTTAGCCCGCCCGCTGGCGGTTGCATCAAAGGGATTACCGACGTAATCCCCCCCGATTGGCGCCAACTCTCTGCATGTGCTCTCTCCCCCGCTTCCCGCACACACCCCGCCCCCCATGCAACCTTTTTTGGAAAGTCAGAATTTTTTCTGCGGGCATGCCTCTGCCACATGACTCTTGCTACGGCATGTTAGGCAATGGTGATCCCATGAGCACTTTTCCCGCGTACACCCCTCTTTATTGTAGTTATGTGCGAAACATGACCCTTTCACCTTCTGCACCGTGCTCGCTCTGCCCTCATTCTCGCCCTTACTATATGTTGTCCTCTGTTTCTTCCCTTCCTTGTACGATCTAGAGTTATCCATGTTGAAATGGAGTAGTGAGAGACCATTATCTCCCATCTTGAAGGATCGCAGTCCCTTCTCCTTTGCCTTTTCTCTGATAGCTCTATCATACCCCCTGTACGCCTCGTCCGAGTAGTTATTAGTTATGGCGTGCATGCACATATATGCCAAGTGTCCCATATAGCCCATCACCGCTTCCATATCCATCTCAGATTTCTTCGCCCTCTTCGATCCCCACAGACAGGCCGCATACATCAGTTCATTAAAGTTTAGCTTGTTTACATTTTTTCTTCCCTTCGTGAATTTGTCCAGGGAAAACTTACTGCGCTTTTTGCGGCGACGCCTCCTCCTTTCCCGGCTCCTCTCCCTGCTGCTGTCTGTGTCGGATGATTCAGTTGACGAACTCGATGATGAATCACTGCTTGGGCTTGTGTCGGGGTCCATCCCGGCCTCCTCCTCCCTGCTGTGCTTCTTGGTTTTGCCCACCTTTTTTTTTGTCTTCCTCCTTTCCTTCCTCTTCTTCCGTGATCTCGATACCTGATCGTGTTCATTTTCTTCCTCATCAGTACTGAGCGCCCTTTCCAACTCTGCGCGCAACTTTGCCTTACGCCTCTCTAACACTCTCTGTGCTAGTCTTCGACATAATTCGAGCTCCTCTTCGTCCGCTTCCACCTCTACCAAGCTTATAGCTTTCCGTGCTGCTCTCGTCTCAATCGCCTCACTTATTGAGATAGCCCGTATCTTTTCCGTTGCCTCGTCGAGCCCTCCGAACGCACCTTGCGTTTCATCTTCTTCACATTGTTCTACTTTCATCGGGCGCCTTGTGACTTTAGCTTTTATCACTTTACATTTCGCCCCTCGTGGCGCTTCATGCTCATCGCCACAGCCTTGACATACTTCCACACCCATGTTGGTACTGGCAACCCGTCGCAACAGATAGTGTGTGACTCCACTTCACGTCACGCACAACCCGGCAGTTGTCCGGCTGTTGTAGCACACGGACGCGACAGAGTCCGTGTAGCACACGGACGCGGCAGAGCTAACCTGGCACGTCCGATCCAAGCAAATTTTCCTGCCGACTGGAGGCAGATACAGTGTATTGGAGCCGCAGGTGGACTGGCGTGCTGCAGTAACCAGATGCGGGCAGCCTGGTGGGCGGCCCCAACATCAAAGCAGCACAGTGCTGCCTAAACATGAGAGCTGCACTGTCCACCGGGGGGTTTGACCAACGACTAACCGATACTCTGCTCGAATAATATTTCCATAACTAGTTACACAACACTTAATTCTGGTTATTTTGGTATAAAGATAGCAGTGATAGGATAATTAGAACGGGAGTTATGCTATTTTTCTTAATTTTAATGAATTTATTATTGGTGGTTGCTGGAAATTAAGGAATTTAGCAAGTTTGACATGAAATTTCAGAAAGAATACTAACAGTGATGGTCTGTACAAAATTGAGCTTCTTATTTGTACTATAGAGTATGAGATTCTTTAATATTGAACAGATCATATTCAAAATAGCTTCCAGGTGGGACCCTAAAAACCAAGATTTGGCTAATTTGGAAATGTGCACAAATCAAGGTAAATAAATAAATCTTTAAACACTCATAACTTTGCAGCTATTCAATCGATCTAAATGATTTTTATATAATTGAGATCCGATTTAAAAGATCTGTACAGATATATAACTTGTAATACTGACCTGTTGAAAAAATAAATCACTTTGGAGTACCTACTAATAGGAAATCACTACAGGCAAGGATAAGAAAGGCAGAGTATAGAGGACATTAAAGTGAGTGAGAGCTTGCACCCTCAGGTTTATTATTATATAGTGGTTTCTGGACTTGACATGGCATATCACCTGACCATGCTCTCCAATACACATCAAGCATTTCTAGGTCCACCAATCAACAGTAAGCATTTCGGTATCACCATGACAACTGTGATCTACCCACCACCACCATCATGCCTTGGCTGCTTTGGCCTCACCTGCCCTGTTGTGTCTGTGTGTGCGGTGATCCGTGACTGACAGTTGGGAGGGGGTTGTGAGTAGAGCTCTTGAGCTCCTTCCACACTAACAGTAGTGCCCCTCTCACACTATCTATAGAATACACAATGACTATTTAATATAAGTAAAGGATCACTAGCACCACATAATACATTAATGCCCCTGGCCCTATACATCATTTACCTTTAGACCATTTGTAATCCCTTATAGACCAGTTCACATTCCCCACCAATGTGTTTTATTGGAATATTTTACAAATGTCTATACAAATCCTACCATGTTTATACCATTTTCTCCATTTTATACAAATCATCCATCCTAAGATGTAAGCAGAAGCATTAGTAAGTAAAAGTGTCATTAAACTTACTACAGCAATGTGGAGTCTATCCCATCTCTAACATGACTGTAATTCTATTGAATTAGTAACGTTTATTAGTGGCGCAACTTACGTTACTACGCGCAAACTTTGGCGCAAGTTTAGTTAGGAATATAAACATTTCTTATGACTAAACCTCGCAAACCCCGTCGATCAGTTTTAAAGCTGTTGACTTGGACTATTTTTAGTTCATGCTTCGTATTAGCGCAATGGTTAGGTATGGCGCAATCATTCCCAATTAGTGGCGCAGGACAAAGAATTTTCTTTCTCGGCTGAGCCGAAGCACTCCGCAGTCTGTGTCTTCGTCGATCCCTCCACGGCCTTCTTTGCCATGATTGGTCAATCCCGTTGAATAAATTACAACTAGCTATTAGCGGTTCTATTCTACAAGCCTGCTGGCGCATAAAAGCTTCAATACCAATATCACGAGAATGTATTATTTTAGGTTTTAGTTTTGTTTTATTCACCAAAAATACATTAGCTCGTTTATCCTGGGCAGAAATAATAGGATCGAACGGCAAAGGTTGTCCTCTACCTTTTAACCTCTCCGTACGAGTTAATTTAGGTGCCAAATCATCCCAAATAATTTTAGAATCATTATTCAAACCTTTACCCGATTAACAATTTTTCGATCATTTTTAGGCCCAACCTCGGTCACTACTGAACCCTGTGATCTAACTACTATGTATCCTGGATCATATTTCCTCTCCAAAAGTCCAGATTCATTCACTAATAAAACAACTTTATCACCCGGATTCAATTTAATTGCATTCTCCTTTTTATCCGCACAAGCAATATTGTATTTTCGACTTTCCCGTCGATTATCAACTGCCTTATTTAAAGCAATAGCCAAATCATCTATTTGATGTGCTGAGTTTGAATCCCTCGCACCTGTAAAATGATACAGTAAAGAACTATGTTTCGTACCTGGATGTCTACCATAAGTTAGAAAGAAAGGCGAAAAACCTGTACTATCAGAAGGTACAGTGCGATACGCGTATATATCAATTCAGGTAAAGAACTTTCCCATAGACTAGCACAAGAATTTACCAACTTCTTGAAAATGCTTTTTAGTGTTTTATGGTAATGTTCGACCATTTCATTAGATTGTGGATGATATGGTGTAGTATGCCATACCTCTACTCCAAGTTCTTTACCGGGCGCGGTGGCCTCGCGTGCGGAAGATCGGGAGTTTGCGAGTTCGGTTCCTGGTCTAGTCAAACCAATGACTTAAAAATTTATACTTGTCGCTTCCTAGCCTGGTGCTCAGCATTATTAGGATATGGCAAGGGCTGGTTAGCTCGGTGTCAGGATAATGTGACTGAGTGGGATATCGGGTCATGGTGCTGGCGGCCTGATTTCCCAGTGGGGCAGCACTATAAAGTCACCATGGGTGCATACTGTCACAAGTCGGTACATGTCCTGATATGACCTTAGATGTTGCTAGGATGTAAAACAACAAACACACAGACCAAGTTCTTTAAAATGATCTTTAATTATCCTGCAAGATGGCCAAAATGTTTGCTACATCTTGTTGATGATTTTCCTCATCCAGTGAATAAATTATAATATCATCTAAATAAATCAAACAACACTTTCCCCAAAATTCCGAAAAAATTACATTCATCATTCTTTGGAAAACTGCTGGTGCATTAGTTAATCCAAACTGCATGCGTTTAAACTGAAATAGTCCAATATCAGAGTTAATAGCTGTTTTAGGTCTACTTTCCTCATCTACCATTACCTGCCAATAACCAGATTTTAGGTCTATAGTGGTACAATTTTTTAGCTCCATGAAGTTGATAAAAAATATCCTGTATCCTGGGCAGAGGATAAGCATCTTTAGTTGTCACTGCATTTACCTTACGATAGTCTCCACAAAGACGAATAGTACCATCCTTTTTCGGCACTATCGTGACTGGTGAAGCCCACGGACTACAACTAGCCTCTATAATATCTTCAAGCATTCTATTTAATTCTTTCTCTACAAGATGTCTTCTACTTAAAGGTATCCCATAAGGTCTGATTAACAGGATATGCACTTCCAGTATCGATATGCATTTCTACCACCTTAGTAGCTTTAAGTTTAGCATCAGATTCAGGAAATAAAGAAGGAAATTTGTATCTTCCAATAGTCTAATTCTAGAACTATCCCTGCAATTCCTCTATTTATGAACTCTAAACCTATCCATGGATGTAGAATATCACACAAGGAAACAAATTTATCTCTATAACTAATTTCAGCTGCACAAATTTCCATTACATCTGTACCTATGAGCATATCAAAGCTCAGTGAATCTACTACAAAGAAAGGACATTACGTATCAGAGAGAGAAATATATGCTATACCTACAGTCAGAATTAGATGTCCTGCCAGAGATCTCAATCTACTACCCGGATACGCATCATGTGTGCCTCGTTACATAGGAAACAAGATTTCGTAAATTTTGATGGTGTATTAGGATTGCTTTTCCGTGCATGCAGATACGCGTGTGACATTCTAGTCGGTAATGTCTGCTTCTGCGCAACCAGTGTAGCGTTTACATTGCTTCCCTGCTGTTGTTTTGACAGTGCATGCCTCGCCGTGTGCTGTGTGACTGAAGTATGCCTATTTTTAGAAGCATTTTCTACCTCGACCGGCAGCGCTAGGTTTCATCATCATCATCATGCTGTCAGTCGCGATGCGACAAAGACTGCTTTCATTACTTGACTGCCGCTCTCCATTTAGCTCTCTGCTGTGAGAGTTGCGTCCATGAGTCGGTCTTAATGTCTCTCAGCTTCAGGTTTCTCTTGATGGTATCCCTGAACCGGAGACGAGGGCGCCCTCTCTTTCTGTAGCCAGAAGACAGTTGAGAATAGAGGATCTGCTTTGGTAGCCTGTCTGATGACATCCTCATGAGGTGTCCAGTCCACCGGAGATTCTACATTTCATGAAAGCTGCCTGCAAAAGTGTTGAAGTGCTGCTGGCTTTTGCAAGTTACCAGCGGCACTCTCTCGGGGAGCAAATAGAGGTTTCACACCGGCAAGAACATGTCAAGACAGGCGCAAAACTATTTGTCCCTGCAGTGGCTGGTCGGGAGATGTTGGGAGTTCCATACATCAACCGCCCTTAATGCTGCCACAGTGACATGGTTTTCTGTTTAGGGTTTGCTCCCTTAGCCTTCGGTTCTGTCAAGGACCTGTACCACAAGGCAGTGGTTTACAACTCTGCAAGGCAGGGACGTCAAACTCCCTGAGGTCCCTGAGGTATTGCTATACCTGAGGTATTGCTATACCTGCAATACCTGCATACCTGGTTTACGCTAGGTTTACGTGCGGCAAATCAACACATACACCCTGGTTATAAGAACTGACACGAGAAGGTGTTGCAGCGTTAACAGCGTGAATCGCTGAATGATTATAGAAATACCACTACCTAACGACAAGTGATCCATGCATTTTCTAGAGACTTAATCTCACCTTGAATAGTCTTCAGAACCTGACTATCGGAACTAGAGGATTTAGAACCTCTTTGAGAAGAGAAAGACTTGGAAAAATCCAAAGAAGTACTATTTAGACTATCCATTTGCTCACAAATAGCTAAATTACCAAGACGTGATTTAGCATGTCTCTGCTGCCTAATAACAGACCTGTCACTGAGAATAGACATTTCAAAGGCTTCTTCACGAGTTTTTGGTCGGTAGTAGTCCATAATGAGCCCTGCTATCACACGCTGCCAACTATTTACACTATCTAGTATCCCTGATGCAATCACCCTATCCATTGTCTGTGCAGACTGTGACTTGTAGTAGTCCACACTGAGCCCTGCTATCACACACTGTCAGCTATTACACTATCTACACTCTAATATCCCTGATGCAATCACCCTATCCATTGTCCGTGCAGACTGTGACTTGTAGTAGTCCACAATGAGCCCTGCTATCAGACACTGTCAGCTATTACACTATCTACACTCTAATATCCCTGATGCAATCACCCTATCCATTGTCCGTGCAGACTGTGACTTGTAGTAGTCCACACTGAGCCCTGCTATCACACACTGTCAGCTATTACACTATCTACACTCTAATATCCCTGATGCAATCACCCTATCCATTGTCCGTGCAGACTGTGACTTGTAGTAGTCCACACTGAGCCCTGCTATCAGACACAGTCAGCTATTACACTATCTACACTCTAATATCCCTGATGCAATCACCCTATCCATTGTCCGTGCAGACTGTGACTTGTAGTAGTCCACACTGAGCCCTGCTATCACACACTGTCAGCTATTACACTATCTACACTCTAATATCCCTGATGCAATCACCCTATCCGTTGTCCGTGCAGACTGTGACTTGTAGTAGTCCACAATGAGCCCTGCTATCACACACTGTCAGCTATTACACTATCTACACTCTAATATCCCTGATGCAATCACCCTATCCAGTGTCCGTGCAGACTGTGACTTGTAGTAGTCCACACTGAGCCCTGCTATCAGACACTGTCAGCTATTACACTATCTACACTCTAATATCCCTGATGCAATCACCCTATCCATGCATATTTATCTATGCAGTTCCTTGCCCAAAAGGTCAGTGCAAACTACTAGTCGTTCCCCTGGAATTGTAAGGGTTTTAAATGGTTATATAGTATGTGGCAGCACTGACTAAATTATGCCACTCACATCAGGTGTGCCACTGAATAGATAATGCCTCCTATTGTGTTTTAGATTCAATTTTATTATTGAGATAATATGTTTCCATTCATGTCAGGTGAGAACATCTTCTTTTGCGATGGACGACTTCTTTGAAGACACTGCAAGCTCGGGGTATGGCATGGTGGGTGACGGGCTGCCGGCCATTGTGGAGGTGCCGAGTGACGCGACAAGCTGCCGGCCCTCCCCCCGACAACTCACCAGTGACACCTGCACGCAGCCAGATGAGTAAGCGGGTGATGAGGAGGGCAAACACCAACACACCCAACTCATTTTTAGATGTTATCAAATCATATCCAGTCTATTTAGAGTATTGTCTAGGGACTAGCCTGGGAGAGTTGTAGGTTTTGTAGTCTTTGCCATCAAACTGAAGTTCTTACCTCATCTTCCAAATACTGTAAGTCATGTAAATAGACCTGCCAGTCCAACATGTCAGTTTTAAGCTAGGATGATTGACAGCGTGTCGCGGCATGTAAGTGGGGGGTGTGGGGTGTTCCTTTCAGGTTACCCTGACACTCTACTATTCACTAGAGGAGTTTGTGCACATTATGGTGAATATATTTTGAACAAATAGGAACTATTAATCTAATGCTTCTGTTTGTAGCTGGACCCTCATGTAAGTGGGTTTTACCTCCTACATACCGCCTACTGCACACTGAAGCCAGGTTATGCATTCTACCATGTTACAACTCGTATTGTTGACCTTAGCCCTGAGGTCATAATGTCACCAATGCGTCATCTCGTCCCATACCTCATGCCATAAGTGATATAGGACAACCCTGTGGTAGGAGGGCATAACGGTTGACACGGAAATCCCAAATGGAGACAAGTTCAGTTGATGCACTATGACACCGTTACAACTCCTCAGCCTGTGACACCCTGCAGTTACAGCTGCTCAGCCTGTGACACCCTGCCGTTACAGCTCCTCAGCCTGTGACACCCTGCTGATACAGCTCCTCAGCCTGTGACACCCTGCTGATACAGCTCCTCAGCCTGTGACACCCTGCTGCTACAGTTCCTCAGCCTGTGACACCCTGCTGCTACAGCTCCTCAGCCTGTGATACCCTGCTGCTACAGCTCCTCAGCCTGTGACACCCTGCTGCTACAGTTCCTCAGCCTGTGACACCCTGCTGCTACAGCTCCTCAGCCTGTGATACCCTGCTGCCACAGCTCCTCAGCCTGTGACACCCTGCTGTTCCAGCTCCTCAGCCTGTGACACCCTGCTGCTACAGCTCCTCAGCCTGTGATACCCTGCTGCCACAGCTCCTCAGCCTGTGACACCCTGCTGTTACAGCTCCTCAGCCTGTGACACCCTGCTGCTACAGCTCCTCAGCCTGTGATACCCTGCTGCTACAGCTCCTCAGCCTGTGACACCCTGCTGCTACAGCTCCTCAGCCTGTGACATCCTGCTGCTACAGCTCCTCAGCCTGTGACACCCTGCTGCTACAGCTCCTCAGCCTGTGACACCCTGCTGCTACAGCTCCTCAGCCTGTGACATCCTGCTGCTACAGCTCTTCAGCCTGTGACACCCTGCTCCTACAGCTCTTCAGCCTGTGACATCCTGCTCCTACAGCTCCTCAGCCTGTGACACCCTGCTGCTACAGCTCCTCAGCCTGTGACACCCTGCTGCTACAGCTCGTCAGCCTGTGACATCCTGCTCCTACAGCTCCTCAGTCCTGTGACACCCTGCTGCTACAGCTCCTCAGCCTGTGGACACCCTGCTGCTACAGCTCCTCAGCCTGCTACTGTTATTGTGTCTACTGGCCAAGGAAGGACAGAATTATCTCAAATCAGAGCCATGTTTAAAGTTGCATAGTCCGATGTCTGTGAACCGTCGCCAACCATACAGGTATAGAGTCTCAGTTGATGATGGATGTACATGTCAGCCTAAGCAGCAGTGATGTGGGAAAAGGCAGACACCACAGTCACCAATCTTCCTCACATCCATTGGTCAATACTGTAGAAACTCAGCAAGTTGAATCCATCCCATAAGCTGTAACTAGCCAGATCAGGTTTCAGGCCTAACTGACTTGGAGATGTTGACGCCTCAATGTCTGGGAGTAAAGTGCCAAGAGTGTGTGACTACGCTCCTCATATAGTTGCTGGGTAGGCCAGTCCTAAAGGCCCTGTCACACTATGACGTTTCTCACGAACGCGTGGCGACGTGTTGCCTTTTTTGCCGAAACGTTGGTACACGTCCGGTACGTTACCGGCACGTTACCGGCGCGTCGGTACACGTTGACTGATAGCAACGTGTGATCCAACACGTCGGCTCCCATCGTCGCCCGCCAGCTCGCGCCGATCGTTTTGTGCTTGCACAAAACTTTCGACAGGCCGCAACGTGTGTCAGCGTGTTGACGGGCGTGTTACGGACACGTTAGCAACACATCAACCCCCGTTGGCGGCGCGGCGGCGGAACGCTGGCAGAACGCTGATCAACGTTGCTTAACGTTGGCCTTTTTTTCGCCAAAATGCGACTGTTCCGTCGCCGTGTCGGCAACATCCCATCGACGGGTAGTGGGTGCGCCATTGGCATTGCTCCAGCGTTTCTCGACGCGTTGGACGTGTTGCCGGCGTGCCTGGACGGGTTGGCGGCGGGTGTGGACGCGCTGCCGGCGCGTCCTGATGTGTTGGTGGCGGGTATGTATGCGTTAACATGCTACTAACACGACACCAACGCGCCGACAGCGCGTCGACAACACGCTGCGAACCCGCTGGCGTTTTGTTGACATGTTGTTCTGCCGCACGTCGAAACCCGTTGGCCGCGTGCCAAAAACACGCCACTAACACGCTGCAACCCGTCAAACTTTCTCCCAAAACGCCGAAGAGTTGGACGTGTGTCGACGGGTTGCAAATATTTTGCGCATTGCCGGCACACCGGTGAGAAACGTCGTAGTGTGACAGGCCCTTAACGAAGAGATGGGACGAGTAGGACAGTCCAAACATGTGCTGTAACTACTATAAAAGGCAAACTACCTGTTAGGAAGCAGTCTCCATATATTCACTGCTATGTTACAGATGATATGCATGGTGTGTACAATGACCTCCCAACATCTTGCTTACAATGAGGACCTGTTTTCACCAGTGCTGATTCCTGTAATTGGGAGTTTGAAGAGGAAGGCAATGATTTGAAAATGATCAAGCAAAATGATGATGCCCAACCGTTGTCCTTTAAGCAGGAGTTGAGGCAGCTACCAGCAGCTGAACAAGAAGCTGAGCTCCAGACAAATGTCTCCCCGAGCATCAGCGGAAGCAAATGCTGAAAACTTGAACGGTGTCTTACAGAACGAGTTTCAAGAGTTCTATTAAGACTTATGTAGACCTGTTTCACAATGTATTAATATAGACTCCAGTGTGGCTGGCACAAAGACACTTGTATGCCTTTACAAAGCCAAACAAGGCCATTACTGATCTACCCTGGACTCAGAGACAGGAGGCAGGGTGCATGCGTTTAAAGGGCAAGTCAATCTGTCATGGTATGGAAATTGTCATTGAAGGACAATGAATTTCAAATATATTTCGAATGCCAACTCCAAATGAGAAGTTCCATATGAGCCTGGATTTAATTATATTCATATTACTCATGTTGAATTTCTGTGTTTTGCAGTAGAGTACTAACTTTTATGAATATCAAGCACCCCAGAAATATTTGGAATAATTTAATTATGGGCCACACTGAAGAAGAATGTCAACAGGCAGTGAATGACATTGTAAAAGCTTTTTCTAAATTAGTATTCATAATTAACACAAACAAATCTGAACTGATTCAGAAAAATAGAAAGCTGGAAAACTGTGAACATAACACCATTGTTTAAAAGTGGAGGTAAACCGGGTGTAGGGAACTATAGACCAATACCAGGGAAGGTGATAGAGAAAATATATCACCGACATATCAGTGAGTATCTAGAGATGCACAACATACTGAACAAAAGCGAAGGTAGTTTTCGTAAATACCACCTACAGTAAAAACAATTGCAGAACTAACAGACGCCATCGTTGAAACATGAACAATAAGTACATAACAGGAGCAACGTTCATCGATTTCAGCAAAGCCTTTGATACAGTCAGCCATACCATATTAAGGAAAAAACTGAAACTGGTGGGTGTAACAGGGAAAACACTAGAATGGGTCAACAGCTACCTTACAAACAGAATGCAGTGCACTATAGTGGGACCTGCAGAATGAGAATTAATACCCGTTTAGGTAGCTTACCTCAGGGCTCGGTACACAAACCATTGCTATTTATGCTAGCTGTAAATTACCCGGATAAGTGGCTGGAAACAACCAATCTTCACATTAAGATGTGATTGAAACACTAAATCATAACTTACTATAACTTGGTACATGGTGCAATGCCAACAAAATCATAAAGGTACAAAAGTCAACAACTGTTTTCTTTAACACCAACAAAACAACTATTAGCAAAAATTACACATGTGAACTTGGGGGAAAGCCACAAGAATAAGTTGACACCTACAAATACTTGGGAATAACCCAAGATAAACACGTACATTATAAATAAATCACAAAATCTGGTTACTATCCAACATTAGATATTATATGACAAAGCATGGCCGTCAAGGTCTTCAAATCTATGGTGGCACCCTATTTCGACTAAAGCGATATAATCTTCATGGCAGAGCGTAAAGTGCAACTACATAAATTGCTGAGGCTCCAAAATAGAGCATTAAAAATATACTTAGGAAAAGGTCAATTCTTCCCAATGCAAAAGCTGCATAAGATAGTGGGAGTAAAACTACTTACAAACAGGCAGCAACATCACCTAAGATCATGAGTATAGAAAATAGTGACAACCCGCCCCCCCAAAAAAACCCACACCATGATACAAACAAGGTGCACAAGAAGAAACATGGTCATTACGAGCAGTGGTAAAGTTGAAATGCAGTGCATATGATCGCAGTGTAGTTAACATGGGTACCAACATCTGGAATAAACTGCCAGCAGCAACAGGAAATGCAGAAAACATAGCAGTGTTTAGGAAACTACTAAAAATAATGTAACCTAGAAAAACAACTCGTTAACTTCAAAGTCATGACCAGTGCGGTCCTATATCACAGGCAAAAAATGCTGGATGACAATGTATATTTCCTTTGGTCGTAATGCTTGCATTGCGTTTGATTCGCGGCGGGGAAGGAGGACCCTTCCCCTGCGGCCGTTGCCATGACGTAACCTCCCCCGCCTGCCCGGCCTTATAACCCTACCCTCCGGCTGCCTCCAGTCACTCCCTCTCCAACCCCGCAACGCGCTCTACTGCCTCCAGCCTCCAGCCTTTCTCTACTTTGGCTATCCTCACCCTACCTTCCCCGGCCGACTCACCCGGCCGACGCACCGCCTACACACTGGGACACCAGCCGCCTGCACCCTCACACTACAGCGTTACTACCGGACACTACCGGGATGCCGTCAATCGATCGGTCAAGCGACTTACATCGATGGTCGACGCCATGGCAGTACGCCCTCGTGTACGTCGATGACTTCATCGAGTGCGAGCGATCCTACCTTAGGGCCTGCCAGACCTTTGACGCCCTCGTCGGCACTCTCGGGCTGGACATCGCCCCCGAGAAGTGCCATCCCCCAGCTGTCCGCCTCACCTGGCTCGGCTTCGCCATCGACAGCGGGGCGATAACCATCTGCATCGCACCCGACAAGATAGAGGATCTCGTCAACGCCTGTGAGACGCGGATTGCGCAGCTGACCCTCGGGCACCGTGAGCTGCAGAGCATCCTCGGGCGCCTCAATCACCTTAGCAGCTGTGTACTTCCGGCCCAGAAGTTCATGGGCCGCCTCCTCGGGGCTCTTCGCAGCTGCTATGGGGCTGCCTCCCTCACCCTCGGGGACGACGCCCTCCGCGAGCTCAGGTGGTTTGCCCTATACGGCCGAGCCACTAATGACCTTCACCTTCTCCGGGCCCCTGACGTCCGCCGCCACGTCATTGAGTGTGACTCCTGTCTCACCGGCGGGGGCGCGTACTCTGAGACGAGGTGCTACGCCCGAGGGTACTCTGATGCCTTCCGGGCGCGGTTTCCTACCATCCACGAGCTGGAGGCAGTCAACCTTGTCGTGGCCCTGTGCGCACTCCTCCCCGAGGACGTCGCTGGGGCTATGGTCATCATCAACACTGACAACATGGCATCTGCCGCCTCCCTTGAGTCCGGCCGTGCCTGGGACGCTACCCTTGGGACCTGCGCCCGGGAGCTCTGGCTGGCCGCCGCTGCCGGCTCCTATACCCTCACCATCCTCCACAAGCCTGGGCCGACCTTGTCCTGGCCGACGCCCTGAGCCACGCCTGCCTCCATGGCCCTTGGGCCGAGTTGGCCTGGTCCATGGTCGCCCGCCTCGGCCTCGACTACATCCACCCCCGGCACGACGACTTCCCATTTAATCCCGGCCTCTGATTCAGGGTTCACCGCCCGGGAGGTCGCGGCCGTCGATGGACTCCGCCTCGCCTCACTCACCCCCTCGACTTGGACGAACCGGCGCTGCCAGGCCGGGGAGTACGTCACCTACATGTCGGCCCGCGGCCTTGACGCCCGAGGCCTTCGAGGTGGCCTCACTCTACGCCGGCGCCCGGGCGTCAGCCTCCGTCTGCTCTGGCTTTGACTCACGCCTCACCAAGGATGTCTGCCGCGGGGGTGAGCAGACCTCGGGCCACGTCCCTCGCCCCGCCCCGCCACTCACCTCGGATCTCCTTGCCGTGGTGTCACGCACCTCGCCACAGCGGGCCCCTCGGGCGTCGTGCCTCGGGCCGCCCTCCTCCTCGGGTACTTCGGGATGCTGAGGCAGTAGAACCTGCTCT
The DNA here is from genome assembly GCA_030323885.1 of Branchipolynoe longqiensis. Lineage (NCBI taxonomy): Eukaryota > Metazoa > Annelida > Polychaeta > Phyllodocida > Polynoidae > Branchipolynoe > Branchipolynoe longqiensis. The sequence continues at coordinate 89,157 of JASIRB010003641.1, read as the reverse complement.
CCCCGAGGCCCAAGGCGGCCCCCACACCATCACCCGTGCCAACGTCCGCCCAGCCCCGCCCCCGGCGGCCTCTGCGTCACCGTTCGGACATCCAAGACAATAACCGGTCCCTCGCTTGCGGTGGCCCTCTTCGTCCCCGCCTCCCCGGGCTCCACCCTCTGCGCCGACGACGCCTGGTACGCTGCCCTCGCCCAGCACCCAGCGCCCCCCGACGCTCCTGCCTTCATCATGCCCTCGAGCCAGCCACTCGACCCGCGCTCTCTGTCCGCCCTCCTCCGCGGCGTCCTCTGCGCCCGAGGAGTGGCGGCCCCAGACACTTACACCCTCCACAGCCTCCGGCGTGGCGCCACCCAGGCATGCCACAGGGCCGGTGTTCCCCTCCCGGACATCATGGCTCAGGGCATATGGACCTCCGAGGCGGTCCACGCATATGTCCCCCGCCTCGCGCCATCGGCAACCCCTCGCCCCCTCTGCTCCCTTTTGGTGGAGGGCTCCTCAGGGCTTCCTCTTCCTCACTGACTTAGCCTCATAGCCTCCTTATGTGTTACTCCTCACACTTATTCCATTGTCATTGTCTCCTGTTTTATCGTCTTACCATGTTGCCCTGTATTATCCTGATTGCCTCGCACTTTGAATAAAAGTGCTTTTTCTCCACCTCTGCCTCCTCGTTCCTTCATTGTTGCGCATCATAGTACAACACAAACTAGTAACTATATAAACCTGTCGAAATCTATATACTTAGCTGCATGGTTAGACCTTAAGGCTTTACTAGCAACTAATGAAATTAACAAGTTACAATAGAAATGGGGTAAAGATAATTGTATGTACCAGAACTAACACAAAATATGGTAAAAGCGATATTTTGACTTTGCAATCTACAGTTACAACCCACAAACAAGAAAAAACTAAACCAAGATTATCACTAAAACAAAGTTCAAAAGATTTGAATCAAATTTGACTGGTGCTGCCCAGAGGTGGAAACAAGTGTTATCACACTTATCCATTATTGGCAGGGTAAATAAATTCTTCTTTTTTTTAAAGAGAAAAAAGATTGAACATGAATTTGTATGCAAGTACTGCTGGTAATTCGGAAAACCAAGGACATTGCAACGACGATTCTAGTCACTCTCCACGAAGCCAACCTTGGTTCATATCGCTAAAAAACAACCTTAGACAGCAAATCATATCCAAGGAACCAGACAATCTTGTTGGGCAAGAATGACAAAAGCACACCACGCAAAAACTGTTGATAAGGGATGCAAAATTGACAGCATTCTGTTTATAGCCAATGCCATGGGGGGGAAAACAACCTTTAAATTAAACAAGATGATGCTATTTTAAATCCCCTTGGAGGCCGTCTACTAAGAATGGTTCATATGGATTTACCCAAATTTTGAACTATTTATGAATTTGTTTTGAGATCCCAGAGGCGGTGCCAAAAGCAATCTTGAGAGCCAATAATGTAAAAAACAAAACATGGGAAACTACAGGCCAATATCGATTCTTCAAGACCCAGGCAAGCTCATTGAAAAAGTGTTACATAGACACATAAATGAACACCTGGAAAAAAACGATATACTAAAGGAAAGATAAGGGGGCTTCAGGAAGCTGTACTCCACATCAAAAACAATAGCTAACCGAACAAATGACATACTGGCATCAATGAACCAAAAACAATTAGTTGGAGCAGCCTTCATTGACTTCAGAAAGCATTCGATACAGTAGACCATAACATACTACTGGAAAAACTCAAATCCATGGGCATAAAATCCAACACTATGGACTGGATAAAATGCTACCTGAACAACAGGCAACAGAAAAAAAAACCAACAATACACTATCCTACAACCAACCTGTCACATGTTAGGGCCACTGCTCTTAATAATGTACATAAACGATCTTGAAAAATGGTTGCAATCCGAATGCCAACAACTATATGCAGATGACACCACAGAAGTGGAGGTAATAACTAAACTAAACAAGCTCCTACTAAAACTGGATGAGTGGTGTGAGTCCAACAAAATAACCATCAACACAGGTAAGTCAAAAACAGTTCTCTTCTCACATAAACAAATGCCAGAAAGAAAACTACACTGTAAGCTAGGAAACCAAACATTAGAAAATGTAGAACATTACAAATACCTAGGCCTTGAGTTGGACAGCCAACTAAACTACAACCTATGTATAAACAAAATTGTCCGAAAGCTAAACCACAAACTGTGGATATTTGCTAAGCTAAGAGACTACATGACACAAGAAATGTCAATAAAAATCTTCAAAAGTATGGTGCTCCCCTATTTTGACTATGGAGATGTAAGCTACATGGGTGTGAAAAAAGAACTTCTAAAAAAACTGCAAACACTACAGAACAGAGCCCTGAAAATCTGCCTCAGAGTAGACAAGCTGCACCCCACCTATGACATACACAAAAGAACCAAAGTCAAATTACGAGAAAATAGGAGAATAATTCATCTGAAAACATTAGCATATAGCTATAGTCAAAACAATAAACTCCTAACAAAACCACAAAGGGCTAATAGAGCAAATAATGCACCACTACTAAAGCAGACCAGAAGTAAAATAAAAGCTCATGAGAGAAGCACGCTGGAAATGGCTACCAAGGTGTGGAATGCCCAAACAGTAAAGGAACGACAAATTCCTGACCTAAAAACATACAAAAAATATCTGTGCAAAACAAGGCTAGGAAATCCCCACTAAGCTGCACTGCAAAGGGGCATGTGATATATCACGGCCCACCAGCGGGACACCCAATAGAAGGTAACCATGCCAGAAGTAGATAGCACTCCACACAGCTACGTTCTAGTAGTAAGAGTAGAAGAAAATAAAACAGATATTCGCATGGAAAGCCAAACAAAATTAACATAGGCTACTAACCAGACCAACCAACTATCTATCTGCTACTGAAATGCAGGCAATCAAATACCTTATCAGCAGCTACTGTGTAATAAGATAACACCAACACTACCACTGGGCAGCATTGAAAACAAGCCTGAATACCCAGGCTAATATGCTATGGACAGTATAAATACAGCCTCAATAAAAATATATATATATATAAAAAGATATTTAGAGTTATATTGATACAACTTGAGTGCATTAATATCGACATTGCTTGTTCGCACTACATGTACTAATACAACAGTTGCAAAAAGGGGAAGTTTAACCCTTTTGAACTTTAGCTTGGATCATGTCTGGAATTGGATTTATGGAATAAACCTTCTTTGAAAGGTCGATTGAGACTTCTTGAAACAATTATAATAATACAAAGAAAAACTAATAATAATAATGAAAAGAAAAAGGTACGGTTGTTGACTCCTGATACTGGGAAGATGAGGTAAGAATGTTATAGTAAAACTCACGCAATTAGCCAGGGCTTTCCCACCCTGGCTTAGGTTCTTCTCTATTCTAAATCCAGGATATCTATATCAAGTTATAATTATGACAAAGGGAGACAGTCAAAATGTCAGATTATATCTTAGCCAGAGTGTAATATCTTGGGTACTCGGCCGTCAGAGCCCCGGGTACCACTAGTCTCCCCAGGTGTGTTCTGACAACTCTCTTGTCAGTTCCCACCTGGTGTCCCTCTCAACAAACTCATATGGAAGAAAGGGAAGACAAGTCATGCAAGATTGACAGTGAAGAAGTTGTGCTATATTGGCATCAACTCCTGTTCACCCACTGTTCACCCTCACTCCTTACCAACTGCCCACACAGATCCTCATGTCTCTTCCTAGTGTGTATAAGAATCAGTGCCTACAGCCCATTGAGCCTGAGTCCCATGGTTGTTGCACACAGCTCAGTGCCTTTTGAATAGCTGCTCTAGTTTGTGTATAGAAAGTCGAGTCTCAGACAGAGTTCTGGAGTCCTGGACAAGAGTGCCCAGATTGGGGTCTGTGTGTCAGGTATAAGGAATACAGGTGACTGGGCTTCCACAGCCAGCCAATCAGACACCCTCTACAACCTGGGGGGGGGGGGGGGCGATGCCCTAATAGGGGGCAGCTGTCACTCAGACCCCCAGCTGCAGGTGGTGTCCATATTTTTACAAGAGGGTTAGTTAATTATGTTTGAATTATTACGCCGATAAGTACCCTGCCATTGGTCTACTAGTCTCTAGCCAATGACCCTGCCATTAGTCTACTAGTCTGTAACCAATGACCCTGTCATTAGTCTACTAGTCTGTAACCAATGACGACCGCGGTGGCCGAATCGGTAGAGCACAGGCCTCGTGTGTGGAAGATCGCAAGTTTGTGAGTTCGTTTTCCGGTCGAGTCAAACCAATGACTTAAAAATTTATACTTGTCGCTTCCTAGCCTGGTGCTCGGCATTATTAGGATAGGGCAAGGGCTGGTTAGCTTGGTGTCAGGATAATGTGACTGAGTGGGATATCGGGTCATGGTGCCGGCGGCCTGATTTCCCAGTGGGGCAGCACTATAAAATCGCCCTGAGTGCGTACTGTCACAAGTCAGTACTCGTCCTGATATGACCTTAGATGTTGCTAGGATATAAAACAACAACAAACAAACGTAACCAATGATCCTGCCATTAGTCTACTAGTTTGTAAACAATGACCCTGTCATTAGTCTACTAGTCTGTAATCTATGACCCTGTCATTAGTCTACTAGTTTGTAACCAATGACCCTGCCATTGGTCTACTAGTCTGTAACCTATGACCCTGCCATTAGTCTACTAGTCTGTAGCCAATGACCCGGCCATTAGACTACTAGTCTGTAACAAATGACCCTGCCATTGGTATACTAGGTTGTAACAAATAACCCGCCATTAGTCTACTAGTTTGTAACCAATGACCATGTCATTTGTCTACTAGTCTGTAGCCAATGACCCTGCCATTAGTCTACTAGTTGGTAACCAATGACTGTCATTAGTCTACTAGTTTGTAACCAATGACCATGCCATTAGTCTACTAGTCTGTATACAATGCCCCTGCCATTAGTCTACTAGTCTAACCAATGACCCTGCCATTAGTCTACTAGTCTGTAACCAATGACTCGGCCATTAATCTACTAGTCTTTAGCCAATGTCCCTGCCATTAGTCTACTAGTTTGTAAGCAATGACCCTGCCATTGGTCTACTAGTCTGTAACCAATGACTCTGCCATTAGTCTACTAGTTTGTAGCCAATGACCCTGCCATTAGTCTACTAGTTTGTATTGAATGACTCTGCCATTGGTCTACTAGTTTGCAACCAATAACACTGCCATTAGTCTACTAGTCTGTAAGCACTGACCATGTCATTAGTCTACTAGTCTGTAACCAATGACTCGGCCATTAATCAACTAGTCTGTAGCCAATGACCCTGTCATTAGTCTACTCGTTTGTAGCCAATGACCCTGCCATTAGTCTACTGGTTTGCAACCAATGACACTGCCATTAGTCTACTAGTCTGTAACTAATGACACTGCCATTAGTCTACTAGTCTGTAAGCAATGACCCTGTCATTAGTCTACTCGTTTGTAGCCAATGACCCTGCCATTGGTCTACTAGTTTGCAACCAATGACACTGCCATTAGTCTACTAGTCTGTAAGCAATGACCCTGTCATTAGTCTACTAGTCTGTAAGCACTGACCATGTCATTAGTCTACTGGTTTGCAACCAATGACCCTGCCATTAGTCTACTAGTCTGTAACTAATGACACTGCCATTAGTCTACTAGTCTGTAAGCAATGACCCTGTCATTAGTCTACTCGTTTGTAGCCAATGACCCTGCCGTTAGTCTACTAGTTTGCAACCAATGACCCTGCCATTAGTCTACTAGTCTGTGAGCACTGACCCTGTCATTAGTCTACTATTCTGTAGCCAATGACCCTGCCATTAGTCTACTAGTCTGTAAGCACTGACCATGTCATTAGTCTACTAGTTTGCAACCAATGACCCTGCCATTGGTCTACTAGTTTGCAACCAATGACACTGCCATTAGTCTACTAGTCTGTAAGCACTGACCATGTCATTAGTCTACTAGTCTGTAACCAATGACTCGGCCGTTAATCTACTAGTCTGTAGCCAATGACCCTGTCATTAGTCTACTCGTTTGTAGCCAATGACCCTGCCATTAGTCTACTAGTCTGTAAGCAATGACCCTGCCATTAGTCTACTAGTCCGTATCTAATGACACTGCCATTAGTCTACTAGTTTGCAACCAATGACACTGCCATTAGTCTACTAGTCTGTAAGCAATGACCCTGTCATTAGTCTACTCGTTTGTAGCCAATGACCCTGCCATTAGTCTACTCGTTTGTAGCCAATGACACTGCCATTAGTCTACTAGTTTGCAACCAATGACCCTGTCATTAGTCTACTCGTTTGTAGCCAATGACCCTGTCATTAGTCTACTCGTTTGTAGCCAATGACCCTGTCATTAGTCTACTAGTCTGTAAGCAATGACCCTGCCATTAGTCTACTAGTTTGCAACCAATGACCCTGTCATTAGTCTACTAGTCTGTAGCCAATGACCCTGCCATTAGTCTACTAGTTTACAACCAATGACACTGCCATTAGTCTACTAGTCTGTAACCAATGACACTGTCATTAGTCTACTAGTTTGCAACCAATGACCCTGCCATTAGTCTACTAGTTTGCAACCAATGACACTGCCATTAGTCTACTAGTTTGCAACCAATGACACTGCCATTAGTCTACTAGTTTGCAACCAATGACCCTGTCATTAATCTACTAGTTTGTAGCCAATGACACTGCCATTAGTCTACTCATTTGCAACCAATGACACTGCCATTAGTCTACTAGTCTGTAACCAATGACCCTGCCATTAGTCTACTAGTTTGCAACCAATGACCCTGTCATTAATCTACTAGTTTGCAACCAATGACACTGCCATTAGTCTACTCGTTTGCAACCAATGACACTGCCATTAGTCTACTCGTTTGCAACCAATGACACTGCCATTAGTCTACTCGTTTGCAACCAATGACACTGCCATTAGTCTACTAGTTTGCAACCAATGACCCTGTCATTAATCTACTAGTTTGCAACCAATGACACTGCCATTAGTCTACTCGTTTGCAACCAATGACACTGCCATTAGTCTACTAGTTTGCAACCAATGACCCTGCCATTAGTCTACTAGTCTGTAACCAATGACCCTGCCATTAGTCTACTAGTCTGTAAGCAATGACCCTGCCATTAGTCTACTAGTTTGCAACCAATGACCCTGCCATTAGTCTACTAGTCTGCAACCAATGACCCTGCCATTAGTCTACTCGTTTGCAACCAATGACACTGCCATTAATCTACTAGTTTGCAACCAATGACACTGCCATTAGTCTACTAGTCTGTAACCAATGACCCTGCCATTAGTCTACTAGTCTGTAAGCAATGACCTGCCATTAGTCTACTAGTTTGCAACCAATGACCCTGCCATTAGTCTACTAGTCTGCAACCAATGACCCTGCCATTAGTCTACTAGTTTGCAACCAATGACACTGCCATTAGTCTACTAGTTTGCAACCAATGACACTGCCATTAGTCTACTAGTTTGCAACCAATGACCCTGTCATTAATCTACTAGTTTGTAACCAATGACACTGCCATTAGTCTACTCGTTTGCAACCAATGACACTGCCATTAGTCTACTAGTTTGCAACCAATGACCCTGTCATTAATCTACTAGTTTGTAGCCAATGACCCTGCCATTAGTCTACTCGTTTGTAGCCAATGACCCTGCCATTAGTCTACTAGTTTGCAACCAATGACACTGCCATTGGTCTACTAGTTTGTAGCCAATGACACTGCCATTAGTCTACTAGTCTGTAAGCAATGACCCTGCCATTAGTCTACTAGTCTGTAACTAATGACACTGCCATTAGTCTACTAGTGTGTAACCAATGACCCTGCCATTAGTCTACTAGTCTGTAACCAATGACCCTGCCATTAGTCTACTAGTGTGTAACCAATGACCCTGCCATTAGTCTACTAGTGTGTAACCAATGACCCTGCCATTAGTCTACTAGTCTGTAACTAATGACACTGCCATTAGTCTACTAGTGTGTAACCAATGACCCTGCCATTAGTCTACTAGTCTGTAACCAATGACCCTGCCATTAGTCTACTAGTGTGTAACCAATGACCCTGCCATTAGTCTACTAGTGTGTAACCAATGACACTGCCATTAGTCTACTAGTGTGTAACCAATGACACTGCCATTAGTCTACTAGTTTGCAACCAATGACACTGCCATTAGTCTACTAGTCTGTAACCAATGACCCTGCCATTAGTCTACTAGTCTGTAACTAATGACCCTGCCATTAGTCTACTAGTGTGTAACCAATGACCCTGCCATTAGTCTACTAGTCTGTAACCAATGACCCTGCCATTAGTCTACTAGTCTGTAACCAATGACCCTGCCATTAGTCTACTAGTGTGTAGCCAATGACCCTGCCATTAGTCTACTAGTCTGTAACTAATGACACTGCCATTAGTCTACTAGTGTGTAACCAATGACCCTGCCATTAGTCTACTAGTCTGTAACCAATGACCCTGCCATTAGTCTACTAGTCTGTAACCAATGACCCTGCCATTAGTCTACTAGTCTGTAACAAATGACCCTGCCATTAGTCTACTAGTTTGCAACCAATGACCCTGCCATTAGTCTACTAGTCTGTAACCAATGACCCTGCCATTAGTCTACTAGTCTGTAACCAATGACCCTGCCATTAGTCTACTAGTCTGTAACCAATGACCCTGCCATTAGTCTACTAGTTTGCAACCAATGACACTGCCATTAGTCTACTAGTCTGTAACCAATGACCCTGCCATTAGTCTACTAGTTTGCAACCAATGACCCTCCATTAGTCTACTAGTCTGTAACCAATGACCCTGCCATTAGTCTACTAGTCTGTAACCAATGACCCTGCCATTAGTCTACTAGTCTGTAACCAATGACCCTGCCATTAGTCTACTAGTTTGCAACCAATGACCCTGCCATTAGTCTACTAGTTTGCAACCAATGACCCTCCATTAGTCTACTAGTCTGTAACCAATGACCCTGCCATTGGTCTACTAGTCTGTAACCAATGACCCTGCCATTAGTCTACTAGTCTGTAACCAATGACCCTGCCATTAGTCTACTAGTTTGTAGCCAATGACCCTCCATTAGTCCTTTACTAAGGCCTACCTTTGTGTTTGAATGTTCGTGAGATGTGATTGCTTACCGGCCACTTGGCTTTGCGCAGTCAGTAAAAGTAAGCCCATTATCATTACACCCACTAACTGAAGGTACACAGCAGGGTAAAGGGAACTTATCTAGTATAAAGAATCGCCTTCGAATTGCTTTGTGCTGGGCTTGTGTCGACTAACCCTCAGTGCGCGTGATTCCGTCTACCATGGTGAGTTAGGGAAGGCGCTAACTTGATGAGGACGCAATCCGGGCAGCTTATTAGTGCACGTCAGCTGACCTTTGACATGAGGTGAATGTGTTTATTTTTTATTATGCTTGTTTTTCACTAGGCATGCGTGTACTTCACTTCATTCATTGTGTACATTTGTTTAGTTCCGATGAAGGTTCAGCTGAGGAAAGCGGGACTGGCCGGGCGGAGCAGCTCAGAAACAACGACGCGGGGCCGGGGAGACGCGGCCACCTGCCGCCCGACAAACTGCTGCAGAAGGCTGAGAGGAAGGCACTGCGCTATGCTGCACACAACAAGGTAGGGTCCACGTGCTCACCACCCCTTACAAGTGCCCACACACTGCAACAAACGACTACATTTTCCAACACGAAAACCGTCTGCATGCATTTCTACCGAGGGTATATCTGGACCCAGCTTTGCAGGGTGCTTCTGGACCCAGCTTTGCAGGGTGCTTCTGGACCCAGCTGTGCAGGGTGCTTCTGGACCCTTTGTTCTGTGCTGACCCCATGCCTTTCCTGGTTCCGCACTGAGCCATGACTTCCCTTATTCTGTAATGACCCATGAACTCCGTTGTCCTATGTTGACCCATGACTTTCTTTCTTTTGTGCTGAATTATGACTTTTCCATTGTTCTGTGATGAACCATGACATGCCTTGATCTATGTTATTTTGTAACTTCACTTGTTTTGTGTAAGGCATGACTTACCTTATTCTGTATTGACCCATGACTTTCCTTCTGTGCCGACCCATAACTTACCTTATTCTGTATTGACCCATGACTTTCCTTCTGTGCCGACCCATAACTTACCTTATTCTGTATTGACCCATGACTTTCCTTCTGTGCCGACCCATAACTTACCTTATTCTGTATTGACCCATGACTTTCCTTCTGTGCCGACCCATAACTTACCTTATTCTGTATTGACCCATGACTTTCCTTCTGTGCCGACCCATAACTTACCTTATTCTGTATTGACCCATGACTTTCCTTCTGTGCCGACCCGTGACTTACCCGGTCCTGTGTTGAGCCATGATTTCCCTTGGGCTGTTGTGACCATGGCTTCCTTTGAGCCGTGACTTTCCTTGTTCCATTTTGAGTCATGATGTCTTGTTCCATGTTGAGCCATAACTCTTTTTTTCATGTTGAGTCATGACTTCCGTTGTTCTATGTTTAGCGATGAGTACCCGTGTTTTGTTCTGTTCTGACCGTTTACTGCTGATTCTTCACATGACCCATGGCTGCTCATTCTTCACATGACCCATGACTGCTCATTCTGCACATGACCCATGGCTGCTCATTCTTCACATGACCCATTGCTGATCATTCTTCACATGACCCATGACTGTTCATTCTTCACATGACCCATGACTGCTAATTATTCACATGACCCCTGACTGCTCATTCTTCAAATGACCCATGACTGCTCATTCTTCACATGTCCCGTGACTGCTCATTCTTCACATGACCCCTGACTGCTCATTCTTCACATGACCCCTGACTTCTCATTCTTCACATGACCCCTGACTGCTCATTCTTCACATGACCCCTGACTGCTCATTCTTCACATGACCCCTGAGTGATCATTCTTCACATGACCCATGACTGCTCGTTCTTCATTTGCATTGCTCGGCCCACATAGTGCACATTAAGTCATGAGTTTCCCTGTTCCATGTTGAGTCATGACGTCCCTTTGTAGAGTTGGTACCCGGATCTGTGGCTGTGCAAGTAGGCTGTAGAGAAATACGATACAGACAAGAAGAAACAGAAAGTAAGAGTTAAGAGAGTAAGGGAAGGCAAGCCTCCTATCTTTATTTTATAGTACAAAGGTTCCAAATTGTATGAGAGATGATTTTTGCTGTCAGTTGACACGGACCTGACCATTTCAAGGTTTTGTGTAGGTTTCGATGTAGGCATGTGAATGTGATTGGTCATACTGGTAGATTAGCTACCACTGTCTTTGCACTTAGCGCTTTTTCATTTTGAGTCATGAGTTCCATCGTTTCATGGTGAACAATGACTTCCATCGTTCCATGATTAAAAATGACTTCCATCGTTACATGTTGAACAATGACTTCCATCGTTCCATGTTGAACAATGAGTTCCATCGTTCCATGTTGAACAATGACTTCCTTTGTTCTGTGTTGAACAATGACTTCCTTCGTTCTGTGTTGACCCATGACTTCTGTTAAGTCATGACTTCCCATTGTTCCCTGTTGAGTCATAACTTGCCTTATTCCATATTTAGCCATGACTATGCTTGTTTGTTGTGGCCCACGACTGCCCCTGTTCTGTTAGGTGCAGGTAGACAGGGTGGTGTGTGAGTATGTGGTGGTCCATGACAGCCCCTGTTCTGTTAGGTGCTGGTGGACAGGGCGGTGTGTGAGTATGTGGTGGTCCATGACTGCCCCTGTTCTGTTAGGTGCTGGTAGACAGGGCGGTGTGTGAGTATGTGGTGGTCCATGACTGCCCCTGTTCTGTTAGGTGCAGGTGGACAGGGCGGTGTGTGAGTATGTGGTGGTCCATGACTGCCCCTGTTCTGTTAGGTGTGCAGCGTGTGGACAGGGCGGTGGTGTGGTGAGTGAGTGTGTGGGTGGTCCATGACTGCCCCTGTTCTGTTAGGTGCTGGTAGACAGGGCGGTGTGTGAGTATGTGGTGGTCCATGACTGCCCCTGTTCTGTTCTGTGCAGGTGGACATGGCGGTGTGTGAGTATGTTGTGGTCCATGACTGCCCCTGTTCTGTTAGGTGCAGGTAGACAGGGTGGTGTGTGAGTATGTGGTGGTCCATGACTGCCCCTGTTCTGTTATGTGCAGGTGGACAGGGCGGTGTGTGAGTATGTTGTGGTCCATGACTGCCCCTGTTCTGTTAGGTGCAGGTGGACAGGGTGGTGTGTGAGTATGTTGTGGTCCATGACTGCCCCTGTTCTGTTAGGTGCATGTGGACAGGGCGGTGTGTGAGTATGTTGTGGTCCATGACTGCCCCTGTTCTGTTCTGTGCAGGTGGACATGGTGGTGTGTGAGTATGTTGTGGTCCATGACTGCCCCTGTTCTGTTCTGTGCAGGTGGACAGGGCGGTGTGTGAGTATGTTGTGGTCCATGACTGCCCCTCTTCTGTTCTGTGCAGGTGGACATGGTGGTGTGTGAGTATGTTGTGGTCCATGACTGCCCCTGTTCTGTTAGGTGCAGGTGGACAGGGCGGTGTGTGAGTATGTGGTGGTCCATGACTGCCCCTGTTCTGTTAGGTGCAGGTGGACAGGGCGGTGTGTGAGTATGTGGTGGTCCATGACTGCCCCTGTTCTGTTAGGTGCTGGTAGACAGGGCGGTGTGTGAGTATGTGGTGGTCCATGACTGCCCCTGTTCTGTTCTGTGCAGGTGGACATGGTGGTGTGTGAGTATGTTGTGGTCCATGACTGCCCCTGTTCTGTTCTGTGCAGGTGGACAGGGCGGTGTGTGAGTATGTTGTGGTCCATGACTGCCCCTCTTCTGTTCTGTGCAGGTGGACATGGTGGTGTGTGAGTATGTTGTGGTCCATGACTGCCCCTGTTCTGTTAGGTGCAGGTGGACAGGGCGGTGTGTGAGTATGTGGTGGTCCATGACTGCCCCTGTTCTGTTAGGTGCAGGTGGACAGGGCGGTGTGTGAGTATGTGGTGGTCCATGACTGCCCCTGTTCTGTTAGGTGCTGGTAGACAGGGCGGTGTGTGAGTATGTGGTGGTCCATGACTGCCCCTGTTCTGTTCTGTGCAGGTGGACATGGCGGTGTGTGAGTATGTTGTGGTCCATGACTGCCCCTGTTCTGTTAGGTGCAGGTAGACAGGGTGGTGTGTGAGTATGTGGTGGTCCATGACTGCCCCTGTTCTGTTATGTGCAGGTGGACAGGGCGGTGTGTGAGTATGTTGTGGTCCATGACTGCCCCTGTTCTGGTAGGTGCAGGTGGACAGGGTGGTGTGTGAGTATGTTGTGGTCCATGACTGCCCCTGTTCTGTTAGGTGCAGGTGGACAGGGCGGTGTGTGAGTATGTTGTGGTCCATGACTGCCCCTGTTCTGTTCTGTGCTGGTGGACAGGGTGGTGTGTGAGTATGTTGTGGTCCATGACTGCCCCTGTTCTGTTCTGTGCAGGTGGACAGGGTGGTGTGTGAGTATGTGGTGGTCCATGACTGCCCCTGTTCTGTTCTGTGCAGGTGGACAGGGCGGTGTGTGAGTATGTGGTGGTCCATGACTGCCCCTGTTCTGTTCTGTGCAGGTGGACATGGTGGTGTGTGAGTATGTTGTGGTCCATGACTGCCCCTGTTCTGTTCTGTGCAGGTGGACAGGGCGGTGTGTGAGTATGTTGTGGTCCATGACTGCCCCTGTTCTGTTAGGTGCAGGTGGACAGGGTGGTGTGTGAGTATGTTGTGGTCCATGACTGCCCCTGTTCTGTTCTGTGCATGTGGACAGGGCGGTGTGTGAGTATGTTGTGGTCCATGACTGCCCCTGTTGTGTTAGGTGCTGGTGGACAGGGCGGTGTGTGAGTATGTTGTGGTCCATGACTGCCCCTGTTCTGTTAGGTGCTGGTAGACAGGGCGGTGTGTGAGTATGTGGTGGTCCATGACTGCCCCTGTTCTGTTCTGTGCAGGTGGACAGGGCGGTGTGTGAGTATGTTGTGGTCCATGACTGCCCCTGTTCTGTTCTGTGCAGGTAGACAGGGCGGTGTGTGAGTATGTGGTGGTCCATGACAGCCCCTGTTCTGTTCTGTGCAGGTGGACAGGGCGGTGTGTGAGTATGTTCGCATTACTGCGCTGGCCCGCATCGTGTACGGTCCTGGACACTGGAAACTGGCGCGCAGCCAAACGGACCTGGCAGAAGCCTACCTGGACCTGAAAGGTGAGTCTGCATGTGTTATTCAATGGCACATTCCTTCATTAGGCCTGTCGTCAATTCTAGTTTCGTAGTAGTAGTGGTTAGTGGTAGTGGTAGTGCTAGTGCTAGTGCTAGTGCTAGTGGTAGTAATATTGACAGGTTCGGTCCTATTCGCAAGTTAGTGTCGTTTTCTCATTCATATGAAACAATCTTTTTTAAGCACGATTCTTGTTTTTCAATATGTAAAAGGACATTGTTATGTTAGTAAATATAGCCGTAGCAATATACGCCTAAAAGTTGAAGTTAGTTGAATGCTTGGTTTTGGTGTAGACACATAGTGCCGTGTTAATTTGAAGCGTTGTGCTGCAGCTTACTGCCTTCAGGCACGCTTCCACTGTGACGATGTTCTGTTAGGTGCTGGTAGACAGGGCGGTGTGGACACATAGTGCCGTGTGTAATTTGAAGCGTTGTGCTGCAGCTTACTGCCTTCAGGCACGCTTCCACTGTGACGATGTTCTGTTAGGTGCTGGTAGACAGGGCGGTGTAGACACATAGTGCCGTGTTAATTTGAAGCGTTGTGCTGCAGCTTACCGTCTTCAGGCACGGTTCCACTGTGACGATGCTCTGTTAGGTGCTGGTAGACAGGGCGGTGTAGACACATAGTGCCGTGTTAATTTGAAGCGTTGTGCTGCAGCTTACTACCTTCAGGCACGGTTCGACTGTGACGATGTTCTGTTAGGTGCTGGTAGACAGGGCGGTGTAGACACATAGTGCCGTGTGTAATTTGAAGCGTTGTGCTGCAGCTTACTGCCTTCAGGCACGGTTCAACTGTGACGATGTTCTGTTAGGTGCTGGTAGACAGGGCGGTGTAGACACATAGTGCCATGTTAATTTGAAGCGTTGTGCTGCAGCTTACTGCCTTCAGGCACGCTTCCACTGTGACGATGTTCTGTTAGGTGCTGGTAGACAGGGCGGTGTAGACACATAGTGCCGTGTTAATTTGAAGCGTTGTGCTGCAGCTTACTGCCTTCAGGCACGCTTCCACTGTGACGATGCTTTGTTAGGTGCTGGTAGACAGGGCGGTGTAGACACATAGTGCCGTGTTAATTTGAAGCGTTGTGCTGCAGCTTACTGCCTTCAGGCACGGTTCGACTGTGACGATGTTCTGTTAGGTGCTGGTAGACAGGACGGTGTAGACACATAGTGCCGTGTTAATTTGAAGCGTTGTGCTGCAGCTTACTGGCTTCAGGCACGCTTCCACTGTGACGATGTTCTGTTAGGTGCTGGTAGACAGGGCAGTGTAGACACATAGTGCCGTGTTAATTTGAAGCGTTGTGCTGCAGCTTACTGCCTTCAGGCACGCTTCCACTGTGACAATGTTCTGTTAGGTGCTGGTAGACAGGGCGGTGTAGACACATAGTGCTGTGTTAATTTGAAGCGTTGTGCTGCAGCTTGCTGCCTTCGGGCACGGTTCCACTGTGACGATGTTCTGTTAGGTGCTGGTAGACAGGGCGGTGTAGACACATAGTGCGTGTTAATTTGAAGCGTTGTGCTGCAGCTTACTGCCTTCAGGCACGCTTCCACTGTGACGATGTTCTGTTAGGTGCTGGTAGACAGGGCAGTGTAGACACATAGTGCCGTGTTAATTTGAAGCGTTGTGCTGCAGCTTACTGCCTTCAGGCACGGTTCCACTGTGACGATGTTCTGTTAGGTGCTGGTAGACAGGACGGTGTAGACACATAGTGCCGTGTGTAATTTGAAGCGTTGTGCTGCAGCTTACTGCCTTCAGGCACGCTTCCACTGTGACAATGTTCTGTTAGGTGCTGGTAGACAGGGCGGTGTAGACACATAGTGCCGTGTTAATTTGAAGCGTTGTGCTGCAGCTTACTGCCTTCAGGCACGGTTCCACTGTGACGATGTTCTGTTAGGTGCTGGTAGACAGGGCGGTGTAGACACATAGTGCCGTGTTAATTTGAAGCGTTGTGCTGCAGCTTACTGCCTTCAGGCACGGTTCGACTGTGACGATGTTCTGTTAGGTGCTGGTAGACAGGGCGGTGTAGACACATAGTGCCGTGTGTAATTTGAAGCGTTGTGCTGCAGCTTACTGCCTTCAGGCACGGTTCGACTGTGATGATGTTCTGTTAGGTGCTGGTAGACAGGGAGGTGTAGACACATAGTGCCATGTGTAATTTGAAGCGTTGTGCTGCAGCTTACTGCCTTCAGGCACGCTTCCACTGTGACGATGTTCTGTTAGGTGCTGGTAGACAGGGCGGTGTAGACACATAGTGCCATGTTAATTTGAAGCGTTGTGCTGCAGCTTACTGCCTTCAGGCACACTTCCACTGTGACGATGTTCTGTTAGGTGCTGGTAGACAGGGCGGTGTAGACACATAGTGCCGTGTTAATTTGAAGCGTTGTGCTGCAGCTTACTGCCTTCAGGCACGCTTCCACTGTGACGATGTTCTGTTAGGTGCTGGTAGACAGGGCGGTGTAGACACATAGTGCCGTGTGTAATTTGAAGCGTTGTGCTGCAGCTTACTGCCTTCAGGCATGCTTCCACTGTGACGATGTTCTGTTAGGTGCTGTAATATAATATAGGCCCACCTAGTACATGAAATAGAAAGGAACCAGCTACGACTGGAAGGTTGCCTAGGAAACGAGAGTGGAATAAACGGCAGTCATTAACTGGAACTCATTGTGTTGACTCGTATGTTCCATGGTGTCAGATGTGGCTTACCTAACAAGTAGCAATGGCATTATCAGGATTGAAACCCCCATTGCCATTGGACTTGGAGGGTAATCTAACTTTTAACTGGACCCAGTGGATTGATTCGTATAGGATTTACGCGGTGGCAGCGGGAGTCGCTGCAAAAGCTGAAAAAGTTCAGTGCTGCGTGTTTCTTCACGTTGCAGGGACTGAAGCTCAAAAGATTCACAGAACGTTCAACATTGAGGTAGCAGACCGGGATAAAATTGCAGTTCTAATTGAAGCATTCCGGATTTATTGCGAAGGAAAAACAAACATTACTGTGGTAAGATACCAGTTTAACTCACTTTACCAAACGAACGAGAGCATGGACATAAGAAATCTTCGTAGCCGAATTTCTTATTGTCAGTACGGATCACTGGAAGATTCACTGCTCTGTGACAGAATTGTGTGTGGTGTGAAAAGCAAGGCTTTGCGTGATCGTTTATTACAAACGTTTAATTTATCACTGGAGATGTGCATCAATATGTGTCGACTCAGTGAACACAAGTCTGATTTACTAAATAGTGATACGTGTGTTGCGGCAAGTGAAAGCATCGATGCAATTTCAAGATTGGATAACGCCGTGACGTCACAGCGACGTTCGGTACCATGGAGACGAACATCGCAGCCGACACAATACCGTTCGAAAACGGCAAACATCAAATGTATGAATTGTGGTTATCAACATGTCCAAGGTCGATGCCCTGCTAAAAACAAACAATGCTCTGGATGTGGGAAAACCGGACATTTCATAAAAATGTGCAGGAGAAGTGGACATAGGAATACAACAGTTAACGAAATCAACTGTGAACATCCATATGCAGAGAACGAGAGGATACACCCGTGCGAGGAGCGAGAGGATGCGTTCGATCTGTTCGTCGGCGCATTGCAGGATACGAACACTGATCGAGAGGACCTGTGGTACGCCGATATCATGGTAAACAACACGACAATCAAGTTCAAACTGGATACCGGGTCAGAGGCAAACATCGTGCCACGGAGGATCTACAACCAACTGGGCGATGTTACCTTGGGCCCAGCACGTTGCCACTTAATAACCTACACAGGACAGCGCATAAGACCACAGGGTGAGGTGTTCGTCGACATACTCGGTCATCGCTTAAAGTTCCAAGTCACGAATGAGGGTAGCCCTATCCTCGGAAAGAGTGCGTGTGTAGCACTCAACCTCATAGCAAGACTGGACTCCATGTCCACCGTAGTGGATCCGGCCACAACAAGTGCTACTCAGTTGGTAAATATGTATAGTGATGTATTCCAGGGTCTTGGCAAAATTAAAGTCGATGCACATATTCATATTGATAATAAGGTATCCCCAGTCATTGATGCCCCTAGACGCATCCCTCATGCCATAATAAATGACGTCCGTCAAGAACTAGATAGGATGTTAGACCTCAAAGTAATAGTCGAACAGTCGGAGCCGACTCCATGGGTGAGCTCCATCACTATAGTCAGGAAACCAGGAAAAATACGAATATGTTTAGACCCTACTAAATTAAATAAAGCAATATTGAGAGGCCCTTATCCAACCCGTACTATTGAAGAAGTAGTAGCAAATACCAGTGGGGCGAAATATTTTTCAGTAATTGATGCCAACAGCGGTTACTGGCAAATCGTATTAGATGATGAGAGCTCCAAGTTATGCACTTTTAACACGCCATGGGGTCGGTATCGATATACCCGCTTGCCATTTGGCATCAAAACGGCGGGAGACATTTTCATTCAGGAAATGAACAATATATTAGGTGATTTGGACGGTGTGAATGTCATAACCGATGACATCTTAATTTACGGTAAGGATATACATGAACACAACACCAGACTACAGTCAGTCTTAGAAAGGGCCCGAAAATTCAATTTAAAATTAAACCCCAAAAAAATCTAAGATTTGTAAAAAAAGAGGTAAATTATGTGGGCCATTTAATAACATCTGAAGGATTATTACCTAGCCAAGAAAGAGTACAAGCAATAGTAGACATGCCAACACCTACAGACAAAAAAGCTGTCCAACGGTTTCTTGGAATGGTTGGATATGTCAGCAAATTTATTCCGAACATGGCGGAACTAGCAAAACCATTAAGAGTCATACTCAGCAAAGATGTCGCATGGCATTGGGAAGAAGACCAGATTTATGCATTTTGCAAACTTAAGGAGTTGCTGACAAAAGCACCTGTTCTAAAAATTTTCGATGTAAAACAAGAAATTCTGCTTCAAGTAGATGCGTCAAAATCTGGCCTTGGAGCAACTTTATTCCAAGAAAATAAACCTGTTGCAATGGCGTCCAAAGCACTAGACAAAACACAATCAAATTATGCAGTAATAGAAAAGGAATTATTGGCTATTTGTTTTGGATGCCGAAAATTTCATGAGTACATATATGGAAAAGAAGTGACTGTTCAGACTGATCACAAACCGTTAGTAGCCATAATGAATAAGCCGATACACACACTGTCAGCACGTATGCAACGCATGAGAATGCGGTTGCAAAATTATAATCTACAAGTTATACATATTAAGGGCACGCTCATGTACTTTGCAGACGTGCTGTCCAGGGCCCACACCACGTTAACAACACCAAACAACTTGTTCGACACTGACATGACTGTGGCTACAGTCGATATGGAAGTTAACAATGTAACCAGAGTGAGACAAGAATTGGACAAAGATGAGACATTACAGCAGGTTGTATCGTTGGCGAAACATGGGTGGCCCAAGCGTAGCAATAACCTCAGTAGAGCGGTAAAACCATTCTTTACTTATAGAGATAGCATAACAATACAAAACAATGTACTATTAAAGGTTAATCGTATTATCATACCAAGTGCCATGCAGACAGACATGCTTAACAAAATACATGAATCACATTTAGGGATAGTAAAGTGTAAGCAGTTGGCCAGAGACAACATATTTTGGCCAGGTATGAGCAGCCAAATTGAAGACAAAGTGTCACGGTGTCAAATATGCCAGGAGTACCGAAACAAACAACATTCTGAACCTTTGATAAACCATGAAGTAACGTGTATTCCATATCATAAAGTAGGAGTCGATTTATTCTCCATCGACAGAGTAAATTTCCTGCTAGTGATTGACTATTATTCAAAATTCCCTGAAATTATCGAATTATCGTCAACCACAAGTCAGTCTATTATAAGGAATTTGAAACAGGTGTTTTGCAGGTATGGCATCCCGAGCATTGTAGTGTCGGATAATGGACCGCAGTTCAGCAGTGCAGAATACTTACAATTTGCCCATGAGTATGGTTTCACACCAAAATTTACTAACCCGATGTTCCCACAAAGCAATGGACAGGTAGAACGATACATACAAACTGTGAAATTGATGATTAAAAAGTCATTATTGGACAACAAAGATCCCAATGTTGCTCTACTTAACTATCGGAACACCACAATCCAGAGTATTGGTGCATCACCAGCACAGATACTTATGTCCCGTAAACTACGGACAAAATTGCCAATTTTGGATGAACATCTAAAACCGAAATGCAAATATACAAAACAAACTGAAATACACAAAGCACAACAAATCCAAAAAAAATACTTTGACGCACGTGCAGGACGTGAACACCCCAAATTGCAGACTGGAGATGATGTACGATATCTACATCACCAGGGAGGATGGGCAGAAGGTAAAATTGTAAGGACTAACACACCTGGGAATAGGGATTACACGATCATAAATAAGCAAGACAATATAGTTAGACGAAATCGAAAACACATTTTCGTATCACAAAAGATCAAAACCCACCCGATTGGGCGTGAAACACAAACACACACAAACAACTATGCTACACGATATGGCAGGATCATCCGACCTGTACACAGACTAGGAATAAATGGCTAGCCGTGATATCAGTAGTAGTATTACTGTTAGAATAAGAACGTTATTGCTGTTAGTTGTTGCGTATATTGAAGACACCTGCACGGTTATCCAACCGGGTTAACGAAGCAGAATCAAGCACACCTTATGTATGTGTGCATCGTCATGTGGTTTATGGCATGAGACGGTCCATATAGGAATTCATAAGTATGCCATAAAATAGTACGTAAGAAAGACGTTGTTCAACAGTACAACGCAGTATCAGAAATGGACTATATGTACGTACACCATTAATGAGTGTATGTAGAGTAATAAGCAGAATTTTGATGTTCATCGTGCAAGAGTTACAATAAAGTGAAAATAATACTCAGTTATACACATAAAACATGCTGTATCTACAAATGTATGGGTACACATTAAGACATATTGTTATCGACTTGTTGAACAGTGCAAACATAGGCGATAGGTGTTTCATGGAAGTTAACTACGTTCACATGTTACAAAATCTGGTATGTACATAACATAAGAATATAGGCAAATACACTTACAAAAGATTAGCGAAAGACGATACAACAGTGCATAATGCCCACTCTGGCCACTCCAGCGACACATCTAAAGAATTGACAAAATAAGTACGTTGTGAATGTAATTCAGATATATGCCTTCCTAAGCTCGCATACATGTAAACTTTCCTGTATTGTTGGATGTTCACATATGTATGGATCAAGTATAGTTGGTACTGACCTGTTAAAATTTTAAAAGAGAGATGCTCAGATATTTATTGCATTGATCGTATGTTATAAATTATTGACTTTATCATATTTATTAAATCTAGCATAAGTTGTAAATTATTAATTTATCCTATTTATTGCATGTTACCCTATATTGTAAATTAATGATCATATCTTATGTTGTGGGTGTGGTAATATATGGTCTTTCTTTGAAGGTTCAGGGTTTATTGTATTCAATAAACTATGAAAGGGGAGATGTAATATATGTAGGCCCACCTAGTACATGAAGGAACCAGCTACGACTGGAAGGTTGCCTAGGAAACGAGAGTGGAATAAACGGCAGTCGTTAACTGGAACTCATTGTGTTGACTCGTATGCTACAGTAGACAGGGCGGTGTAGACACATAGTGCCGTGTTAATTTGAAGCATTGTGCTGCAGCTTACTGCCTTCAGGCACGGTTCCACTGTGACGATGCTCTGTTAGGTGCTGGTAGACAGGGCGGTGTAGACACATAGTGCCGTGTTAATTTGAAGCGTTGTGCTGCAGCTTACTGCCTTCAGGCACGGTTCCACTGTGACGATGTTCTGTTAGGTGCTGGTAGACAGGGCGGTGTAGACACATAGTGCCGTGTGTAATTTGAAGCGTTGTGCTGCAGCTTACTGCCTTCAGGCACGGTTCGACTGTGACGATGTTCTGTTAGGTGCTGGTAGACAGGGCGGTGTAGACACATAGTGCCGTGTTAATTTGAAGCGTTGTGCTGCAGCTTACTGCCTTCAGGCACGCTTCCACTGTGACGAGGCTAAGATGACGTTGAGTGCTGGAGTTGCGACATCAAGCTGCTCAACTGACAAAGCCAACATTCTCCAAGTCCACATGAACACGCACTACATCCTGGGAAAAGCACTTACAAATCTCAAGAAATATCCTTGATTACAGTGTGATATACTGATAATCTGTCTGTACCAATCTATACCAAGGATGTATTAACTGACTGTCTATCAGAAGTAGGTAGTCCACACTGTGCACTTAATGTAACTTTACCACACTGCGCACTTAATGTAACTTTACCACACTCTGCACTTAATGTAGCTTTACCACATTCTGCACTTAATGTAACTTTAACACACTCTGCACTTAGTGTAACTTTACCACACTGCACTTAATGTAACTTTACCACACTGTGCACTTAGTGTAACTTTACCACACTCTGCACTTAGTGTAACTTTACCACACTGTGCACTTAATGTAACTTTACCACACTGTGCACTTAATGTAACTTTACCACACTGTGCACTTAATGTAACTTTACCACATTGTGCACTTAGTGTAACTTTACCACATTCTGCACTTAATGTAACTTTACCACACTGTGCACTTAATGTAACTTTACCACATTGTGCACTTAATGTAACTTTACCACACTCTGCACTTAGTGTAACTTTACCACATTGTGCACTTAGTGTAACTTTACCACACTGCACTTAATGTAACTTTACCACACTGTGCACTTAATGTAACTTTACCACATTGTGCACTTAATGTAACTTTACCACACTCTGCACTTAGTGTAGCTTTACCACATTGTGCACTTAGTTTATCTTTACCACACTGCGCACTTAATGTAAGTTTACCACATTGTGCACTTAATGTAACTTTACCACACTCTGCACTTAGTGTAACTTTACCACATTGTGCACTTAGTGTAACTTTACCACACTGCACTTAGTGTAACTTTGCCACACTGTGCACTTAGTGTAACTTTACCACATTGTGCACTTAATGTAACTTTACCACACTGTGCACTTAGTGTAACTTTACCACATTCTGCACTTAATGTAACTTTACCACACTGTGCACTTAATGTAACTTTACCACACTGTGCACTTAGTGTAACTTTACCACATTCTGCACTTAATGTAACTTTACCACACTGTGCACTTAATGTAACTTTACCACATTCTGCACTTAGTGTAACTTTGCCACACTGTGCACTTAGTGTAACTTTACCACACTCTGCACTTAATGTAACTTTACCACACTGTGCACTTAATGTAACTTTACCACATTCTGCACTTAGTGTAACTTTACCACACTCTGCACTTAATGTAACTTTACCACCCTGTGCACTTAGTGTAACTTTACCACACTCTGCACTTAATGTAACTTTACCACACTGTGCACTTAATGTAACTTTACCACATTGTGCACTTAATGTAACTTTACCACATTCTGCACTTAGTGTAACTTTACCACACTGCGCACTTAATGTAACTTTACCACACTGTGCACTTAGTGTAACTTTACCACACTCTGCACTTAATGTAACTTTACCACACTCTGCACTTAATGTAACTTTACCACACTGTGCACTTAATGTAACTTTACCACATTGTGCACTTAATGTAACTTTACCACATTCTGCACTTAGTGTATCTTTGCCACACTGTGCACTTAATGTAACTTTACCACACTCTGCACTTAGTGTAACTTTACCACACTCTGCACTTAGTGTAACTTTACCACACTGTGCACTTAATGTAACTTTACCACATTGTGCACTTAATGTAACTTTACCACATTCTGCACTTAATGTAACTTTACCACACTGTGCACTTAATGTAACTTTACCACACTCTGCACTTAGTTTAACTTTACCACACTGTGCACTTAATGTAACTTTACCACACTGTGCACTTAGTGTAACTTTACCACACTGTGCACTTAATGTAACTTTACCACACTCTGCACTTAATGTAACTTTACCACACTGTGCACTTAATGTAACTTTACCACACTCTGCACTTAATGTAACTTTACCACCCTGTGCACTTAATGTAACTTTACCACACTCTGCACTTAATGTAACTTTACCACACTCTGCACTTAGTGTAACTTTACCACACTCTGCACTTAATGTAACTTTACCACACTGCACTTAATGTAACTTTACCACACTGCGCACTTAATGTAGCTTTACCACATTGTGCACTTAATGTAACTTTACCACACTGTGCACTTAGTGTAACTTTACCACACTGTGCACTTAATGTAGCTTTACCACACTCTGCACTTAATGTAACTTTACCACATTGTGCACTTAATGTAACTTTACCACACTGTGCACTTAGTGTAACTTTACCACATTGTGCACTTAGTGTAACTTTACCACACTGTGCACTTAGTGTAACTTTGACACACTCTGCACTTAATGTAACTTTACCACATTCTGCGCTTAGTGTAACTTTACCACATTGTGCACTTAATGTAACTTTACCACACTCTGCACTTAATGTAACTTTAACACACTCTGCACTTAATGTAACTTTACCACACTGTGCACTTAATGTAACTTTACCACACTGTGCACTTAGTGTAACTTTACCACACTGTGCACTTAGTGTAACTTTACCACACTCTGCACTTAATGTAACTTTACCACACTCTGCACTTAATGTAACTTTACCACACTGTGCACTTAGTGTAACTTTACCACACTGTGCACTTAATGTAGCTTTACCACATTGTGCACTTAGTGTAACTTTACCACATTGTGCACTTAATGTAACTTTACCACACTCTGCACTTAATGTAACTTTACCACACTGTGCACTTAGTGTAACTTTACCACACTGTGCACTTAATGTAACTTTACCACATTCTGCACTTAGTGTAACTTTACCACATTGTGCACTTAATGTAACTTTACCACACTCTGCACTTAATGTAACTTTACCACACTGTGCACTTAATGTAACTTTACCACATTGTGCACTTAATGTAACTTTACCACACTGTGCACTTAATGTAACTTTACCACATTCTGCACTTAGTGTAACTTTACCACACTCTGCACTTAATGTAACTTTACCACCCTGTGCACTTAATGTAACTTTACCACACTGTGCACTTAGTGTAACTTTACCACACTGTGCACTTAATGTAACTTTAACACACTCTGCACTTAGTGTAACTTTACCACACTGCACTTAATGTAACTTTACCACACTGTGCACTTAATGTAACTTTACCACACTGTGCACTTAATGTAACTTTACCACACTGTGCACTTAATGTAACTTTACCACACTGTGCACTTAATGTAACTTTACCACATTGTGCACTTAGTGTAACTTTACCACACTGTGCACTTAATGTAACTTTACCACACTCTGCACTTAGTGTAACTTTACCACACTCTGCACTTAATGTAGCTTTAGCACACTCTGCACTTAATGTAACTTTGCCACACTCTGCACTTAATGTAACTTTACCACACTGCACACTTAATGTAACTTTACCACATTCTGCACCTAGTGTAACTTTACCACATTCTGCACTTAATGTAACTTTACCACACTGTGCACTTAATGTAACTTTACCACATTGTGCACTTAATGTAACTTTACCACATTCTGCACTTAGTGTAACTTTACCACATTCTGCACTTAGTGTAACTTTACCACACTGTGCACTTAGTGTAACTTTAACACACTCTGCACTTAATGTAACTTTACCACATTCTGCACTTAGTGTAACTTTACCACACTCTGCACTTAGTGTAACTTTACCACACTCTGCACTTAATGTAACTTTACCACACTGTGCACTTAATGTAACTTTACCACACTCTGCACTTAGTTTAACTTTACCACACTGTGCACTTAATGTAACTTTACCACACTGTGCACTTAGTGTAACTTTACCACACTGTGCACTTAATGTAACTTTACCACACTCTGCACTTAATGTAACTTTACCACACTGTGCACTTAATGTAACTTTACCACACTCTGCACTTAATGTAACTTTACCACCCTGTGCACTTAATGTAACTTTACCACACTCTGCACTTAATGTAACTTTACCACACTCTGCACTTAGTGTAACTTTACCACACTCTGCACTTAGTGTAACTTTACCACACTCTGCACTTAGGATAACTTTACCACACTGTGCACTTAGGATAACTTTACCACACTGTGCACTTAGGATAACTTTACCACATTGTGCACTTAGGATAACTTTACCACACTCTGCACTTAATGTAACTTTACCACACTCTCCACTTAGGATAACTTTACCACACTGTACACTTAATCTATTCATGGGCTGTCTCGGCTGGGTGGTTGCTATTTGCTGTCATGTCCTTAACTCTACTTACACTCAGTGAAGCAGAAGCAGCACTTAGCATGGCAGACAAGATTTCACGTGAACGATCCAAGATGGCGTGTGTTTCAGACGACGATCTCGATGACTGGGACATGAAGATCTACCTGGCTATTGCACGGTCTGTAGCCATGTCCCTGCTTTCATGTTCTGCTCTCATTTAACCTGTATGGAAGTGCATAATTAAACAAACCGTCTAGCTTTGTGGACGTCTTAAAACTAATTACAATGTATTTCAATACTTAAAGAGTACAATTGATCTCGACCTTACGAGCTCTAAGGTTGACCGTTTGCTTGCAGGTTGAGTGCTAAGCAACAGAAGCACGCCGTGGCGACGGCGCACTTTGAGAAGGCCCTGCGTCTCCTGGAGCTGAAGCACGGGGCCGAGAGCCGAGAGCTGATCAGCGTGCACCAAGGACTGGGCCACGTATCCTTACTGTCAGTCAGCAAAAAACCCTAGCCTTACTGTCAGCAAACAAACCTAACCTTACTGTCATCAAACAACCCTAACCTTACTGTCACCAAAGAACCTTAACCTCACTGTCAGCAAACAAACGTAACCCTACTTTCAGTCAGCAAACAACCCTAACCTTACTGCCAGCAAACAAACCTAACCTTACTGTCATCAAACAACCCCAACCCTGACACCTTACTCTCATCAAACAACCATAACCTCACTGTCAGCAAACAACCATAACCTTACTGTCAGCAAACAACCCTAACCTCACTGTCAGCAAACAACCCTAACCTCACTGTCAGCAAACACCCCTAACCTTACTGTTACCAAACAACCCTTACCTTACTCTCACCAAGCAACCCTAACCTTACTCTCATCAAACACCCTAAACCTTACTGTCATCAAACAACCCTAACTTTACTGTCACCAAACAACCCTAACCTCACTGTCAGCAAACACCCCTAACCTTACTGTTACCAAACAACCCTAACCGTACTCTCACCAAGCAACCCTAACCTTACTCTCATCAAACACCCTAAACCTTACTGTCATCAAACAACCCTAACTTTACTGTCACCAAACAACCCTAACCTCACTGTCAGCAAACAACCCTAACCTCACTGTCACCACACAACCCTAACCTTACTGTCACCAAAGAACCCTAACCTTACTGTCACCAAACAACCCTAACCTTACTGTCACCAAACAATCCTATCCTTGCTGTCACCAAACAACCCTAACCTTACTGTCACCAAACAACCCTACCCTTACTGTCAGTCAGCAAACAACCCTAACCTTACTGTCAGCAAACAACCCTAACCTTACTGTCATCAAACAACCCTAACCTTACTGTCAGCAAACAACCCTAACCTCACTGTCACCAAACAACCCTAACCTCACTGTCACCAAACAACCCTAACCTTACTGTCAGCAAACAACCCTAACCTTACTGTCAGCAAACAACCCTAACCTCACTGTCAGCAAACAACCCTAACCTCACTGTCAGCAAACAACCCTAACCTTACTGTCACCAAACAACCTAACCTTACTGTCACCAAACAACCCTAACCTTACTGTCACCAAACAATCCTAACCTTACTGTCACCAAACAACCCTAACCTTACTGTCACCAAACAACCCTAACCTTACTGTCACCAAACAACCCTAACCCCACTGTCAGCAAACAACCCTAACCTCACTGTCACCAAACAACCCTAACCTTACTGTCAGCAAACAACCCTAACCTTACTGTCAGCAAACAACCCTAACCTCACTGTCAGCAAACAACCCTAACCTCACTGTCAGCAAACAACCCTAACCTTACTGTCACCAAACAACCCTAACCTTACTGTCAGCAAACAACCCTAACCTTACTGTCACCAAACAATCCTAACCTTACTGTCACCAAACAACCCTAACCTTACTGTCACCAAACAACCCTAACCTTACTGTCACCAAACAACCCTAACCCCACTGTCAGCAAACAACCCTAACCTCACTGTCACCAAACAACCCTAACCTTACTGTCATCAAACAACCCTAACCTTACTGTCATCAAACAACTCCAACCTCACTGTCAGCAAACAACCCTAACTCCACTGTCACCAAACAACCCTAATCTCACTGTCAGCAAACAACCCTAACCTCACTGTCAGCAAACAACCCTAACCGTACTGTAAGCAAACAACCCTAACCTTACTGTCTCCAAACAACCCTACACCTTACTCTCATCAAACAACCATAACCTCACTGTCAGCAAACAACCATAACCTTACTGTCATCAAACAACCCTAACCTCACTGTCAGCAAACAACCCTAACCTCACTGTCAGCAAACACCCCTAACCTTACTGTTACCAAACAACCCTAACCATACTCTCACCAAACAACCCTAACCTTACTGTCATCAAACACCCTAAACCTTACTGTCATCAAACAACCCTAAGTTTACTGTCATCAAACAACCCTAACCTCACTGTCAGCAAACATTCCTAACCTCACTGTCAGCAAACGACCCTAACCTCACTGTCAGCAAACAACCCTAACGTTACTGTCATCAGACACCCCAAACCTTACTGTCATCAAACAACCCTAAGTTTACTGTCATCAAACAACCCTAACCTCACTGTCAGCATACAATCCTAACCTCACTCTCAGCAAACAATCCTAACCTCACTGTCAGCAAACAACCCTACACCTTACTGTCACCAAACAACCCTAACTCTGCCAATCCGAAAAGGACCCTTTTACCCTGACTGCCGCCTCTTTGTGAGAAGTGGAGTCGGGTACCTGACATTACATTGCATTTTGCTTAGTAGGCATCTGTGTGGCATTAGGACACATTTGATTAAAATGTGTTGATTTTAGAATGGCCATAATCTTTTTCACAAATATAAAGCAACAAAAGATTTGAGCAGCTCCTTCCTGAAGAGAGTTAGACCCCTTTCCTGCCGCCATGGCGTAAAATGACAATCAATCGAGACTTACCATTATATTTGTAAATTCATAAGGGGTCTTAATAATATGTTAGCTTACAGGTAAGTCTAGTCCAATTTCAATGTTCTAAATAATTGCTGTTTTTTAAGTAAAATATAACAAATTGTGTACAATTTCTCTACGATTAGTAAGGTGTACAAGGTGACTGATTTGTACGTGTTAAATACAGAGCCCAGAGCCAATAAGTAAAGCACCAGTGTACAGTTGGTTATGTATCAAAGATCACAATGACCTTCCCCCATCCGCAGTCTGCACTCACCTCAGGCAACGAGCCACATAGACAAGGGTGTGGATAGGGTGATTGCATCAGGGAGCCTAGTTAGCGTAATGGTTAGTATCACAGTCTGCACTCACCTCTCAAGTAAGGAGCCACATACTTTGATAGACAGGTGGTGGGGGTGGGGGTGGAGGTGGGGTGGGGTGGATAGGGTGATTACATCTGTGAGCTTAGATAGTCGTACGATTGAGATGCTAGCCCGGAATGGCAACACATATGTGCTCGAATACTGCTCCAAGTGCAAAGTTTCCCGTTTGCATCACCCCATAACACAATTTATGACGATACCACAAAGTAGAAGCTGAACCTCTGATTGTTAAGTAGCTCTAGACATTGTATTGAATCACAATTGGGTTTTTAGGATTTAAAAATATGTGTTTTATTATTAGGTTTTCCTTCACTGTGTGTGTTTCTGATCTGGATTGCCTAGACATTATTTGATGTAATTATGCTCTCAAATATTCTACATTAGATAAAATATCAGTACCTGTGTGTGGTTCCGTCTCTTACCCCGTCATACCTGCTCAAACCCTAAGCAACTGATTCACGTCATTATGCTCTGCCTCTCCAGTAACCATAGTACCCCATTCCCACCGATCCACCTCCAGTCAGCACACAGAACCCATTGTGCTCTCCGTCTGTCCCTCTCCAGTAACCATAGTACCCCATTCCCACCGATCCACCTCCAGTCAGCACACAGAACCCATTGTGCTCTCCGTCTGTCCCTCTCCAGTAACCATAGTACCTCATTCCCACCGATCCGCCTCCAGTCAGCACACAGAACCCATTGTGCTCTCCGTCTGTCCCTCTCCAGTAACCATAGTACCTCAATCCCACCGATCCACCTCCAGTCAGCACACAGAACCCATTGTGCTCTCCGTCTGTCCCTCTCCAGTAACCATAGTACCCCATTCCCACCGATCCACCTCCAGTCAGCACACAGAACCCATTGTGCTCTCCGTCTGTCCCTCTCCAGTAACCATAGTACCCCATTCCCACCGATCCACCTCCAGTCAGCACACAGAACCCATTGTGCTCTCCGTCTGTCCCTCTCCAGTAACCATAGTACCCCATTCCCGCCGATCCACCTCCAGTCAGCACACAGAACCCATTGTGCTCTCCATCTGTCCCTCTCCAGTAACCATAGAACCCCATTCCCACTGATCCACCTCCAGTCAGCACACAGAACCCATTGTGCTCTCCATCTGTCCCTCTCCAGTAACCATAGTACCCCATTCTCGCCGATCCACCTCCAGTCAGCACACAGAACCCATTGTGCTCTCCATCTGTCCCTCTCCAGTAACCATAGTACCCCATTCCCGCCGATCCACCTCCAGTCAGCACACAGAACCCATTGTGCTCTCCGTCTGTCCCTCTCCAGTAACCATAGTACCCCATTCCTGCCGATCCACCTCCAGTCAGCACACAGAACCCATTGTGCTCTCCATCTGTCCCTCTCCAGTAACCATAGTACCCCATTCCCGCCGATCCACCTCCAGTCAGCACACAGAACCCATTGTGCTCTCCATCTGTCCCTCTCCAGTAACCATAGTACCCCATTCCCGCCGATCCACCTCCAGTCAGCACACAGAACCCATTGTGCTCTCCGTCTGTCCCTCTCCAGTAACCATAGTACCCCATTCTCGCCAATCCACCTCCAGTCAGCACACAGAACCCATTGTGCTCTCCATCTGTCCCTCTCCAGTAACCATAGTACCCCATTCCTGCTGATCCACCTCCAGTCAGCACACAGAACCCATTGTGCTCTCCATCTGTCCCTCTCCAGTAACCATAGTACCCCATTCCTGCCGATCCACCTCCAGTCAGCACACAGAACCCATTGTGCTCTCCGTCTGTCCCTCTCCAGTAACCATAGTACCCCATTCTCGCCGATCCACCTCCAGTCAGCACACAGAACCCATTGTGCTCTCCATCTGACCCTCTCCAGTAACCATAGTACCCCATTCCCGCCGATCCACCTCCAGTCAGCACACAGAACCCATTGTGCTCTCCATCTGTCCCTCTCCAGTAACCATAGTGCCCCCATTCCCGCCCCGGATCCACCTCCAGTCAGCACACAGAACCCATTGTGCTCTCCGTCTGTCCCTCTCCAGTAACCATAGTACCCCATTCCCGCCGATCCACCTCCAGTCAGCACACAGAACCCATTGTGCTCTCCATCTGTCCCTCTCCAGCAACCATAGTACCCCATTCTCGCCGATCCACCTCCAGTCAGCACACAGAACCCATTGTGCTCTCCATCTGTCCCTCTCCAGTAACCATAGTACCCCATTCCTGCTGATCCACCTCCAGTCAGCACACAGAACCCATTGTGCTCTCCGTCTGTCCCTCTCCAGTAACCATAGTACCCCATTCTCGCCGATCCACCTCCAGTCAGCACACAGAACCCATTGTGCTCTCCATCTGTCCCTCTCCAGTAACCATAGTACATTCCCGCCGATCCACCTCCAGTCAGCACACAGAACCCATTGTGCTCTCCATCTGTCCCTCTCCAGTAACCATAGTACCCCATTCTCGCCGATCCACCTCCAGTCAGCACACAGAACCCATTGTGCTCTCCATCTGTCCCTCTCCAGTAACCATAGTACCCCATTCCCGCCGATCCACCTCCAGTCAGCACACAGAACCCATTGTGCTCTCCGTCTGTCCCTCTCCAGACACATCGTGGTTACATATGGAGAGCCTTTGTCGGGTGCTCATCTGGCCAGCAGCCGTCTCCTGGTCCCCACACGTCTAGTCCAGCAGGTGTCTCCTGGTCCCCGTACTTCTAGGCCAACTAGCTCGTGTAACCCCCGCCCCAACACCGTTAAATAATTGTGTTTAGCCGAAGTAGAAGCAGGGTGGTGTTGACAGTCAGAACTGATGTCTGAGTTTCCTCCTTAACCGTGGCTTAGGTTGAGCAAAGTAAAGGCCAGCTTGCGAACCACGAACTGGCCATTGAACACTTTCTCCAAGCACACTCCATCGCCAGCGGCCAGTAAGTGCAAAGTGCCTCCAGACCTCCAGACTGCTTCTGGCATGTCACGTGACCCATTCTTGTCCTGTCACGTGCCCCCCCCCCCCGTCTTCCCTGAGTGTGTCCCCGGCCTGTCCACAGCCTCGGTCACGTGACTCCCACCTGCTGTCAGATGACTCCCGCTTGCCCTGTCACGTGATCCCCACCTTCCCTGTCACGTGACCACCACCTGCCCCGTCACGTGATCCCCGCCTGCCCTGTCACATGACTCCCACCTGCCATGTCACGTGACCCGCCTGCCCCGTCACGTGATCCTTGCCTGCCCCGATATTGAATTGTCAAAATAGAATACCTTTGTTTGTGTATGTTCAATTAATGTAGAATTACTTCATTTGTTTAAATTAATATGGAATATGGTGACCCAAATCATTGAGTTAATAATTAGTGCTAATAGAAAGTCCACTGAATTAATATAGCATTTCATTTCACCATATTTCATGATGTATATTGAAGTATGGAATGCCTACCTTCCCTCTTTTTAAATTGAATTAATAATGTAACATTTTTCCATCAATAATATATTAAAATATCGTACCTCTGAGCCTGTATATTGAATGAAAGGGACTGTGAAATGACCAAGCAACTTTAATTGTTTACAATTGTTACTGTAGCCCCACTACAACACGGTTGCAGTGGCAACTATGTTGACCTCTGCTGCTGAGAAGTAGCAACAGGTGGCAGCACGCTATTAGGAACAGTCCTTCGGGTCAACAGTTCCACCAATTGCTAGCGGGCCTCCACCCCCCCCCCCTCTCCCTCCTCTGAGGGAGGTTACCCGCTACCTGGCTGGGCAATGATACATCAATTCAATTGTGGGGTTGGTGGAATAAAGCAGGCAATGCCTGGGGTTTGAAGCTATCTCAGTGTTACTCGTTATTCCTCAAGCAGAGTAGAACACGCTCCATCACATTACCATAAAATCTGACCAGTCAGAATGTGTATGGCTCTATGAGTTATTTAGGTGACTGTTAGTTACCCAGTCCTAATTACTCCCCTCAGTGACAGGCTGGGAAACATTACACCTCTATGAGTTATTTAGGCCCTCATTCTGGTGTGAGGGTCTTCATTATTACTCTCTGACTGTTACTCAGTCCTAATTACTCATCTCAGTGACAGGCTAGGAAACATTACACCTCTATGAGTTATTTAGGCCCTCATTCTGGTGTGAGGGTCTTCATTATTACTCTCTGACTGTTACTCAGTCCTAATTACTCATCTCAGTGACAGGCTGGGGAACATTACACCTCTATGAGTTATTTAGGCCCTCATTCTGGTGAGAGGGTCTTCATTATTACTCTCTGACTGTTAGTTACTCAGTCCTAATTACTCCCCTCAGTGACACGCTAGGAAACATTACACCTCTATGAGTTATTTAGGCCCTCATTCTGGTGTGAGGGTCTTCATTATTACTCTCTGACTGTTACTCAGTCCTAATTACTCATCTCAGTGACAGGCTAGGAAACATTACACCTCTATGAGTTATTTAGGCCCTCATTCTGGTGTGAGGGTCTTCATTATTACTCTCTGACTGTTACTCAGTCCTAATTACTCATCTCAGTGACAGGCTAGGAAACATTGCACCTCTATGAGTTATTTAGGCCCTCATTCTGGTGAGAGGGTCTTCATTATTACTCTCTGACTGTTACTCAGTCCTAATTACGCATCTCAGTGACAGGCTGGGGAACATTACACCTCTATGAGTTATTTAGGCCCTCATTCTGGTGAGAGGGTCTTCATTATTACTCTCTGACTGTTAGTTACTCAGTACTAATTACTGCATCCCTCAGTGTGACAGCGCTATGGGGAAACATTACACCTCTATGAGTTATTTAGGCCCTCATTCTGGTGAGAGGGTCTTCATTATTACTCTCTGACTGTTACTCAGTCCTAATTACGCATCTCAGTGACACGCTAGGAAACATTACACCTCTATGAGTTATTTAGGCCCTCATTCTGGTGAGAGGGTCTTCATTATTACTCTCTGACTGTTACTCAGTCCTAATTACTCATCTCAGTGACAGGCTGGGAACATTACACCTCTATGAGTTATTGGCCCCACTGGTGGAGGTCTCATTATTATCTCTGATGTTACTCAGTCCTAATACCTCTCGTGCAGGCTGGACATTACACCTCTATAGTTTTTTAGGCCCTCATTCTGGTGTGAGGGTCTTCATTATTACTCTCTGACTGTTACTCAGTCCTAATTACGCATCTCAGTGACAGGCTGGGGAACATTACACCTCTATGAGTTTTTTAGGCCCTCATTCTGGTGAGAGGGTCTTCATTATTACTCTCTGACTGTTAGTTACTCAGTCCTAATTACGCATCTCAGTGACAGGCTGGGGAACATTACACCTCTATGAGTTATTTAGGCCCTCATTCTGGTGAGAGGGTCTTCATTATTACTCTCTGACTGTTACTCAGTCCTAATTACTCCCCTCAGTGACACACTAGGAAACATTACACCTCTATGAGTTATTTAGGCCCTCATTCTGGTGAGAGGGTCTTCATTATTACTCTGTCACATGACTCCCACCTGCCATAGGGAACATTACACCTCTATGAGTTATTTAGGCCCTCATTCTGGTGAGAGGGTCTTCATTATTACTCTCTGACTGTTAGTTACTCAGTCCTAATTACTCCCCTCAGTGACACGCTAGGAAACATTACACCTCTATGAGTTATTTAGGCCCTCATTCTGGTGAGAGGGTCTTCATTATTACTCTCTGACTGTTACTCAGTCCTAATTACGCATCTCAGTGACAGGCTGGGGAACATTACACCTCTGAGTTATTTAGGCCCTCATTCTGGTGAGAGGGTCTTCATTATTACTCTCTGACTGTTAGTTACTCAGTCCTAATTACTCATCTCAGTGACACGCTAGGAAACATTACACCTCTATGAGTTATTTAGGCCCTCATTCTGGTGAGAGGGTCTTCATTATTACTCTCTGACTGTTAGTTACTCAGTCCTAATTATTCATCTCAGTGACACGCTAGGAAACATTACACCTCTATGAGTTATTTAGGCCCTCATTCTGGTGAGAGGGTCTTCATTATTAGTTATATTACTCTCTGACTGTTAGTTACTCAGTCCTAATTACTCATCTCAGTGACAGCCTGGGGAACATTACACACTTGGGAAGTCCTTCAAACACTATCACTTAAAAGTAAGTTTGAACGTTTTTGAGCGTGATTATAACCAATGTAAGTGCAGCCTTCCCTGTCCTGGGGTGTCATAGAACTACAAATAATAGACCATTGTATAATAGTGCCTGCATGCCAATTCTGACCTGGATTCAAACTCAAATCGCCCATTTCATTAAAATATACCGAATATTCATGTGAGGAACCCATGCTAAAAAAACATGACCAGCTTGTTGATGTCCACAGCCTGCCCCTGCTTGTTTTCAGTTTCAACAACACTAGTCTGGAAGTGGCAGAGACTGCGCGCGCCTTGGCTGGAGCATATTCCAATGTGGGCACAGAGGATGCGGAAAGTTAGCACTTTGTTCTCAATTAATCATTTAATGACGGTCAAAGTGATACAGATGGCTCTCACTTATAGTTAGTTATACAAGCACCGGACTGCATTATTGGGATTCCTCTCGATGCCTACTGACGGTGCTGCTCACTGACACTGACAGTGCTGCTCACTGGTGGTGGTGCTCACTGACAGTGCTACTCACTGACGGTGCTGCTCACTGACGGTGATGCTCACTGACAGTGCTACTCACTGATGGTGCTGCTCACTGACGGTGATGCTCACTGACAGTGCTACTCACTGATGGTGCTGCTCACTGACGGTGATGCTCACTGACAGTGCTACTCACTGATGGTGCTGCTCACTGGCGGTGCTGCTCACTGACAGTGCTACTCACTGACGGTGATGCTCACTGACAGTGCTGCTCACTGGCGGTGATGCTCACTGACAGTGCTATTCACTGACAGTGATGCTCACTGATGGTGATGCTCACTGACAGTGCTACTCACTGATGGTGCTGCTCACTGACGGTGATGCTCACTGACAGTGCTACTCACTGATGGTGCTGCTCACTGACGGTGATGCTCACTGACAGTGCTAGTCACTGATGGTGCTGCTCACTGGCGGTGATGCTCACTGACAGTGCTACTCACTGACGGTGATGCTCACTGACAGTGCTGCTCACTGGCGGTGATGCTCACTGACACTGCTACTCACTGACAGTGATGCTCACTGACGGTGATGCTCAC
Organism: Branchipolynoe longqiensis; assembly: GCA_030323885.1. Classification (NCBI taxonomy): domain Eukaryota; kingdom Metazoa; phylum Annelida; class Polychaeta; order Phyllodocida; family Polynoidae; genus Branchipolynoe; species Branchipolynoe longqiensis. The sequence continues at coordinate 51,926 of JASIRB010003641.1, read as the reverse complement.
TGACAGTGCTACTCACTGATGGTGATGCTCACTGACGGTGATGCTCACTGACAGTGCTACTCACTGATGGTGCTGCTCACTGGCGGTGATGCTCACTGACAGTGCTACTCACTGACGGTGATGCTCACTGACGGTGCTGCTCACTGACAGTGCTACTCACTGGTGGTGCTGCTCACTGACGGTGATGCTCACTGACAGTGCTACTCACTGATGGTGCTGCTCACTGACGGTGCTGCTCACTGACAGTGCTACTCACTGACAGTGCTACTCACTGATGGTGCTGCTCACTGACGGTGATGCTCACTGACAGTGCTACTCACTGGTGGTGCTGCTCACTGGCGGTGTTCTAAGATCACGATGACTGACCGTTGATTGTCCTACCTGGACGGCTGACTTGTGAATACTTAGGTGTGTTTTGGTTGTAGCCTCTGCAGAGAGTTACCTGACGGAGTGCCTCGCCGTGTACCAGGCCGTGCATGGCCCTCTGCACCACAGCACACTCGCAGTGCAAGACGAACTGGCGCGCCTCATGGTGCGCACGGACCGGGCTCAGGTGGGTAGCAGCTGGGTCACTGTTAAACACTGTATGTCCTTACCGCACCCAGCTCACTGTTAAACACAAACATGTGTCCTTACCGCACCCACCTCACCGTTTAACATCAATGTGTGTCCTTACAGCACCCAGCTCACTGTTAAACACCAATGTGTGTCCTTACCGCACCCAGCTCACTGTTAAACACCAATGTGTGTCCTTACCGCACCCAGCTCACTGTTAAACACCAATGTGTGTCCTTACCACACGCAGCTCACTGTTAAACACCAATGTGTGTCCTTGCAGTACCCTGCTCACTGTTAAACACCAATGTGTGTCCTTACCACACCCAGCTCACTGTTAAACACGAACATGTGTCCTTACCACACCCACCTCACCGTTTAACATCAATGTGTGTCCTTACCACACCCAGCTCACTGTTAAACACCAATGTGTGTCCTTACCGCACCCAGCTCACTGTTAAACATCAATGTGTGTCCTTACAGCACCCAGCTCACTGTTAAACACCAATGTGTGTCCTTACCACACCCACCTCACTGTTAAATACCAACATGTGTCCTTACCGCACCCAGCTCACTGTTAAACACCAATGTGTGTCCTTACCGCACCCAGCTCACTGTTAAACACCAATGTGTGTCCTTACAGTACCCAGCTCACTGTTAAACACCAATGTGTGTCCTTACCACACCCAGCTCACTGTTAAACACCAATGTGTGTCCTTACCACACCCAGCTCACTGTTAAACACCAATGTGTGTCCTTACCACACCCACCTCACCGTTTAACAGAAATGTGTGTCCTTACCTCACCCAGCTCACTGTTAAACACCAACATGTGTCTTTACTCACTGTTAAACACTGTGTCCTAACCACACCCAGCTCACTGTTAAACACCAGCATGTGTCCTTGCCACACCCAGCTCACTGTTAAACACCAACATGTGTCCTTACCACACCCAGCTCACTGTTAAACACCAATGTGTGTCCTTACCACACCCAGCTCACTGTTAAACACCAATGTGTGTCCTTACCACACCCCCCTCACCGTTTAACAGAAATGTGTGTCCTTACCTCACCCATCTCACTGTTAAACACCAACATGTGTCTTTACTCACTGTTAAACACTGTGTCCTAACCACATCCAGCTCACTGTTAAACACCAGCATGTGTCCTTGCCACACCCAGCTCACTGTTAAACACCAACATGTGTCCTTACCACACCTAGCTCACTGTTAAACACCAATATGTGTCCTTACCGCACCCAGCTCACTGTTAAACACCAACATGTGTCCTTACCGCACCCAGCTCACTGTTAAACACCGATGTGTGTCCTTACCGCACCCAGCTCACTGTTAAACACCAATGTGTGTCCTTACCACACCCAGCTCACTGTTAAACACCAATGTGTGTCCTTACCACACCCACCTCACTGTTAAACACCGATGTGTGTCCTTACCGCACCCAGCTCACTGTTAAACACCAACATGTGTCCTTACCACACCCAGCTCACTGTTAAACACCAATGTGTGTCCTTACCACACCCAGCTCACTGTTAAACACCAACATGTGTCCTTACCACACCCAGCTCACTGTTAAACATGAACATGTGTCCTTACCACACCCAGCTCACTGTTAAACACCAACATAAACAAAAATGTCCTTTCAACACCCAGCTCACTGTAAAATATTGTGTCATTACTACATACAGATCACTGTTAAACACCCATGCGTGTCCTTGCCGCACCCAGCTCACTGTTAGACACCATGGTGTGTCCTTACCACCCCCATCTCACTGTTAAACAGCACCGTCTGTCCTTAACACACCCAGCTCACTGTTAAACACCACCGTGTGTCCTTAACACACCCAGCTCACTGTTAAACACCACCGTGTGTCCGTACGGCACCGACCTCACTGTTAAACACCACCATGTGTCCTTAACACACCCAGCTCACTGTTAAACACTACCATGTGTCCTTAACACACTCAGCTCACCATTAAACACCACCATGCATCCTTACCACACCAAGTTAACTGTTAAACACCAATGTGTGACCTTACCACACCCAAACCAGACGGGATGGCCGAATGAGTAATTAGAGCATCCGTGTCCTGTGTTGCTAGACCATGGGATCGTGGGTTCGAGCTCTGGTTGAGTCAAACCAATGACTTAGACATTGATACTTGTCACTTCCTAGCCAGGCGCTCTGCATTATTAGGATAGGGCAAGGACTGGTGTGCTCTGTGTCAGGATAATGTGACTGAGTGGGATATCAGGGGCTGGTGCTGGCGGCCTGGTCTCCCAGTGAGGCAGCATGATAAAAGTCGCCATGAGTGCGCACTGTCACAAGTCGGTACCCGTCCTGATATGACCTTAGATGTTGCTAGGACGTAGAACATCACCTTACCACACCCAGCTCACTGTTAAACACCAACTTGTGACCTTACCGCACCCAGCTCATATATGCCCTTATCACACCCCGCTGGTGTGATGGGTATTTTTTATTTTTTATTTTTTTTTGGTTCAAGTATTTATTCATCGAATAATATCTTTTGTCGGCGCCAGAGCACTGGTCTTCCGACCGTAAAGTACAATTCCTTAATACATAAATGAAACTACTATCAGTCGTAATAGCGACTGTATGCAAATCCTGTTTGTTACTAAAAGTATTATACATTTTTATAAATGAAGTATCAGCTGTAGTAGTAACTGCGTACTAAAAGTATTATACTGTGTTTGCTGTAGTTGTGATGGGTATACTCATACTCATCCGCTTCTGATTTTGTTAGGCTTAAAAGCCTGTATCAGGTCGATGCATGTCAAAATTTGATTTACTAGGATTAAACACATCGAGTACCGGATGTATGCAATATTGCAGCCCCCTCCAATGCTTATCCAGTCTGCCCTTGAAGGTGTTGACGGAAGGCGCTTCTATGTCATGTTCAGGCAGTGCGTTCCAGGCATTTACTATCCTGTTACTGAAGAATAGCTGTCTGACTGGTTTTATTGCTCTTTCCTTCTTCAGCTTGTATCGATGACCTCTAGTTTTACAGTTGGCCAGCTTCAGGTATCTAGCATCAACCGCATATCTTCCAGTGACGTGTATGACCGAGCTGTCTTTGGTGTAGGTGTGATGGGTATGACCGAGCTGTGTGTGGTGTAGGTGTGATGGGTATGACCGAGCTGTGTGTGGTGTAGGTGTGATGGGTATGACCTAGCTGTGTTTGTTTGTAGGTGTGATGGGTATGACCGAGCTGTGTGTGGTGTAGGTGTGATGGGTATGACCTAGCTGTGTTTGGTGTAGGTGTGATGGGTATGACCGAGCTGTGTGTGGTGTAGGTGTGATGGGTATGACCTAGCTGTGTTTGGTGTAGGTGTGATGGGTATGACCTAGCTGTCTGTGGTGTAGGTGTGATGGGTATGACCGAGCTGTATTTGGTGTAGGTGTGATGGGTATGACCTAGCTGTCTGTGGTGTAGGTGTGATGGGTATGACCGAGCTGTGTTTGGTGTAGGTGTGATGGGTATGACCTAGCTGTGTTTGGTGTAGGTGTGATGGGTATGACCAAGCTGTGTTTGGTGTAGGTGTGATGGGTATGACCTAGCTGTGTTTGGTGTAGGTGTGATGGGTATGACTGAGCTGTGTTTGTTGTAGGTGTGATGGGTATGACCTAGCTGTGTTTGGTGTAGGTGTGATGGGTATGACCGAGCTGTGTGTGGTGTAGGTGTGATGGGTATGACCTAGCTGTGTTTGGTGTAGGTGTGATGGGTATGACCGAGCTGTGTGTGGTGTAGGTGTGATGGGTATGACCTAGCTGTGTTTGGTGTAGGTGTGATGGGTATGACCTAGCTGTGTGTGGTGTAGGTGTGATGGGTATGACCTAGCTGTGTTTGGTGTAGGTGTGATGGGTATGACCTAGCTGTGTTTGGTGTAGGTGTGATGGGTATGACCAAGCTGTGGTTGCTGTAGGTGTGATGGGTATGACCTAGCTGTGTTTGGTGTAGGTGTGAAGGGTATGACTGAGCTGTGTTTGTTGTAGGTGTGATGGGTATGACCTAGCTGTGTTTGGTGTACGTGTGATGGGTATGACTGAGCTGTGTTTGGTGTAGGTGTGATGGGTATGACTGAGCTGTGTTGTAGGTGTGATGGCTATGACCTAGCTGTGTTTGGTGTAGGTGTGATGGGTATGACCTAGCTGTCTGTGGTGTAGGTGTGATGGGTATGACCGAGCTGTATTTGGTGTAGGTGTGATGGGTATGACCGAGCTGTGTTTGGTGTAGGTGTGATGGGTATGACCGAGCTGTATTTGGTGTAGGTGTGATGGGTATGACTGAGCTGTGTTTGGTGTAGGTGTGATGGGTATGACTGAGCTGTGTTTGGTGTAGGTGTGATGGGTATGACCTAGCTGTGTTTGGTGTAGGTGTGATGGGTATGACCGAGCTGTGTGTGGTGTAGGTGTGATGGGTATGACCTAGCTGTGTTTGGTGTAGGTGTGATGGGTATGACCTAGCTGTGTTTGGTGTAGGTGTGATGGGTATGACCTAGCTGTGTTTGGTGTAGGTGTGATGGGTATGACCGAGCTGTGTGTGGTGTAGGTGTGAAGGGTATGACCAAGCTGTGTTTGGTGTAGGTGTGATGGGTATGACTGAGCTGTGTTTGTTGTAGGTGTGATGGGTATGACCTAGCTGTATTTGGTGTAGGTGTGATGGGTATGACCGAGCTGTGTTTGGTGTAGGTGTGATGGGTATGACCAAGCTGTGTCTGTTCTATTGAAGTGACAGTATGTACGATGGTTGCTGTGTCTGGGGTCAGGTCTCCCAGTGAGGCAGCGCTATAAAGTCATGAATGCACAAGTTTGTACCCGTCCTAATATGACCTTAGACGTTACTGGGACGTAAAGTCCCAACAAAACAAACAAAGAGCACACAGTCCGCCGCCTGTTGCCCGTCCTCACCACTGTTTCCCTTTTCTGCCACCAGGAGGCAACCAGCTTGCTGCGCGCGACGGTCGAGGCGAAAAAGGAGGTGTTCGGGGACCTGTCTGCGGAGGTGGCCCGAAGCTGGCAGCTGCTCGGCTCCATCCACCTGTCACAGGGTGACTCGGAGAAGGCGCTGAGGGCACTCACCAAGGTGGGCCGTCACAAACCACCACCAGGGGTCTGAGGGCACTCACCAAGGTGGGCCGTCACAAACCACCACCAGGGGTCTGAGGGCACTCACCAAGGTGGGCCGTCACAAACCACCACCAGGGGTCTGAGGGCACTCACCAAGGTGGGCCGTCACAAACCACCACCAGGGGTCTGAGGGCACTCACCAAGGTGGGCGGTCACAAACCGCCACCAGGGGTCTGAGGGCACTCACCAAGGTGGGCCATCACAAACCACCACCAGGGGTCTGAGGGCACTCACCAAGGTGGGCCGTCACAAACCACCACCAGGGGTCTGAGGGCATTCACCAAGGTGGGCCGTCATGAACCACCACCAGGGGTCTGAGGGCACTCACCAAGGTGGGCCGTCACAAACCGCCACCAGGTGGCTGAGGGCACTCACCAAAGTGGGCCGTCACGAACCGCCACCAGGGGTCTGAGGGCACTCACCAAAATGGGCCGTCACAAACCACCACCAGGGGTCTGAGGGCACTCACCAAGGTGGACCGTTAAAAACTTGTACAAGTTGGTTGGTGAGGGGGCCCTGATTTCATTGTATGGTTGGTGACGGGGCCCCTAATTTCATTGTATAGTTGGTAACGGGGCCCCTGATTTCATTGTCTGGTTGGTGACGGGGCCCCTGATTTCATTGTCTGGTTGGTGACGGGGCCCCTGCCTTCATTGTCTGGTTGGTGACGGGGCCCTCCTTCATCGGTCGATTGGTTACAGGGCCCTGCACAGAATGCTGCTCAAAACGCTGCCCAGAATACCCTCTGCACAGAACGCCCTCTGCACAGAATGCCCTCTGCACAGAACGCCCTCTGCACATAATGCCATCTGCACAGAACCCCTTCTGCACAGAATGCCCTCTGCACAGAACGCTATCTGCACAGAACCCCTTCTGCACAGAATGCCCTCTGCACAGAACTCCATCTGCACAGAACGCCATCTGCACAGAACGCCTTCTGCACAGAACACCGTCTGCACAGAATGCCCTTTGCCCTCTGCACAGAACACCCCCTGCACAGAATTCCCTCTGCACAGAACGCTGCATCGAACGCCCTCTGCACAGAACGCTGCACAGAACGCCCTCTGCACAGAAGGCCTTCTGCACAGAACGCCCTCCTCACAGAATGCTGCACAGAACGCTCTCTGCACAGAACATCGTCTGCACAGAATGCCCTCTGCACAGAAAGCTGCACAGAATGCTCTCTGCACAGAACGCCTTCTGCACAGAACGCCTTCTGCACAGAATGCCTTCTGCACAGAATGCCCTCTGTACAGAACGGCTTCTGCACAGAACGCCCTCTGCACAGAACGCCATCTGCACAGAACGCCCTCCTCACAGAAAGCTGCAGAGAATGCTCTCTGCACAGAATGCCTTCTGCACAGAACGCCTTCTGCACAGAATGCCTTCTGCACAGAACGCCCTCTGTACAGAATGCCCTCTGCACAGAACGCCCTCTGCACAGAACGCCCTCTGCACAGAAAGCCCTCTGCACAGAACACCCTCGTCACAGAATGCTGCACCTAACTTTGCACAGAACGTCTTCTAAGTCTTGAGGCACACATAAGACGTTTATACGTAGAGGCTTTAAGGTCAAAGAAACACAAACACGTTTGAAACTTATTTTGATATTCAAGCAGTGTTCACTGACGATGATCACTTCATTGAGACAAAGTTCCCGCCCAACAACCAACATGTCGAAGGTAGCTGAGGTATTACATAAACCGAACATCATAATGTTCCACTCAAGGCGTACATGGTAGGAACTGAACACTGTGTTGTGTATTCTCTGGACTCGTCGCACCCTGGTGGTCCCCAGGTGAGGGCTACAAAGCCATTCGTTACCCTGTAGACTTTCGACTGACTTGTCAATGAGCAGCAAAGGATCTTCATTTTTCCTTGTCAAGCTTTAAACTTTTTACAGCCAATATTTGCAACTTTTTGACTGTGGACTGGAGAGTTGCAAGGTGAGGTGTTGTCCCCTATGACTCGATTGTCTAAAAGCTTACAAGCTCTTCAGTAACTTCCCAGTCATTCCGATAGCAGCATCCCTCTTCAATCTAACAAGTACATTGCTGTTATTGAAGATAGCCATCACTGAGTTGCATGGATTTCTGAATCATGTGTAAGTTTCTGCTACTGCTGTATCACACAGTGCCTCTGTATCACAGTGCCTCACCTCTGTATCACACAATGCCTCTGTATCACAGTGTCTCTGCATCACACAGTGCCTCACCTTTGTGTCAGTGTCTCTGTATCACACTGCCTCTGTATCACACGGTGCCTCTGTATCACACAGTGATTCTGTATCACACCTGCCTCTGTATCACGCAGTGCCTCTGTGTCACACAGTGCCTCTGTGTCACGCAGTGCATCTGTATCACGCAGTGCCTCACCTCTGCAACATCGTGCCTGTGTCACGCAGTGCCTCACCTCTGTGTCACACAGTGCCTCACCTCTGTCACATAATGCCTCTGTGTCACACAGTGCCTCACCTCTGTGTCACAGTGCCTCTGTGTCACACATTGTTTCTGTGTCACAGTGCCTCTGTATCACAGTGCCTCTCACAGTGCCTCTGTATCAGTCTTCTGTATCACACAGTGCCTCTGTCACACAGTGCCTCACCTCTGTCATGCAGTGCTCTGTATCACACAGTGCCTCTGTATCACTCTGTGTCGCACAGTGCCTCTGTGTCACAGTGCCTGTGTCACACAGTGCCTCTGTATCAGTCTTCTGTATCACATGGTGCGTCTGGATCACAGTGCCTCATCTCTGTATCACACATTGTCCCTGTATCACAGTGTCTCTGTATCCCACAATGTCTCTGTATCACACAGTGCCTCTGTATCACACAGTGTCTCTGAATCACACAGTGCCTCTGTATATCACAGTGTCTCTGTATCACACAGTGTCTCCGTGCCACACAGGGTATCTGTGTCACACATCACCTCTGTGTCACACAGTCCCTCCGTATCACAGTATCTTATCTCTGTACCACACGATGCCTCTGTATCACACAGTGCCTCTGTATCACACAGTGCCTCTGTATCACAGTGCCTCAACTATGTGTGACAGTGCCTCTGTATCACACTGCCTCTGTATCACACAGTGCCTCTGTATCACACAGTGCCTCTGTATCACACAGTGCCTCACCTCTGTGTCACAATGCCTCTGTGTCACAGAGTGCCTCACCTCTGTCACACATTGCCTCACCTTTGTGTAACAGTGCCTATGTGCCACACAGTGCCCCCTCACCTCTGTGTCACACAGTGCCTGACCTCTGTCAAACAGTGCCTGACCTCTGTCACACTCCCTCACCTCTGTGTCACACATTACCTCTGTATCACACAATGCCTCTGTGTCACAGTGCCTCTGTCACACAGTGCCTCTGTGTCACACAGTGCCTCTGTGTCACACAGTGTCACAGTGCCTCTGTATCACACAGTGCCTCTGTAGTACACTGCCTCTGTGTCACACTGCCTCTGTATCAGTCTTTTGTATCACACAGTGCCTCTGTGTCACCTGTCACATGTAATTATGTCGTGTGTAGATGCCTCATGCCGCCATGTTGCAACATCTAGTTGCACCCTCCTGCAGTCATGTGTGCGTACCGTGCACGTGTCTGTGGCGCCCCCTGACCGCTTCCCTTCGTTACAGTGCCACAAAGTGCAGTGCGCCGTCTACGGGACGAACCACAAGAGCAGCAAGGAGACACAGCGCACACTCGACATCCTGCTGGTGTAAGTAGCGCCCAGAGTTACATGTCCTCTTTTGTTTCTTGTCACTGTTCTACTATATCCTGCTGCCCCGTCCTCATAGGACCTTAGCTGTTGCCAGGACGTAAAACAACTAACCACCCAGTATCCAGGTAGTGTAACTGCAGTCTCAGTCGACCGCCAGGTGTCCTTCTGTTCGAATGTGTAGATTCCATGGCCCTACATCAACAGTTTTAATGTAAATAGCATGAGATACCTTTCTAATAATGTAAAACACATTATCTTAGAGTTCCTAAAAACTGGGCGATATCACATGATGTTATTTTGGCAATTTTTGGCGAGTTAGATTTCACTGTCAGTTGACACAAATCTAATCACTTCAAAATTGCATCAGAAATGGGTTTTGCTGTCATTTGACACAGCTCTGATCATTTCAGAATTTTGTGTAAATTTCAAGGTAGGCATGTGAATGTAATTGATCAAACTGACAGAATAGATACCAGAAGCTTTTTGCGGTGAATATGTAGAGGAGTCTATATATGGTTGAACCCTCCTCAAATTGATACAAAAGCTTTTTCAATTGATTCTGGTACCACTGGGCATGCTAAATAACATACTAAAATATCTAGTACAGTTTGACTTCCGGAAAGGGGTCATTTTCAAGGTAGCATCCAAGATGGCTGTCGGGAGCTTAAAATGGCTTACTATTCAACATAGAAAGTGGTTTTGGTGTCTAACCCTAGGTTTAAGGGCTCAAGGAATCTACGTGAATCAGTGAAGTGACCTTCAGTTAATTATTTATTGACAAATCCGAAATGGCACCATAATATGACGTCTCGATCCACTAAATTGGCTCTGTCGAATAGTAGTCAACATAAAGAGATATTAAAGAGATAGGAATTTATTGTCTTATGTGGTTAGTCATTATTCATTGTTATCCTCTGGTTGATGTCATACACTAAATAGGAATGGTGGCGTTCAAATAGAGCAAGACGTAACGACGGCTTCTGGTAAATCAGCGAGGATCACAATAATTTCAGTGTCAAAATTAACACAAAAAGGATATCATTGGATAACTTGTAACAGCATGGAATACACAATGGCATACAGCGCAGAGAAAGAAAAGCGATCGAAAGAAATCTCTAACCAACAAAATGAACAATGGAGAAAATGAAACCACTAAAAGGGCCACTGACAATCATCAAAAGAAGATAAACAAAGAAAGGAAAAGCCAGAATGCAGAAACATCCGCTCACAAATCGGTTCTAGATTTGGGCACAAATAATGAAGCACAAATCTACACGCCTTCCCGACTAGAAAAATATGTTTATGAAGCAATAATGGAAACACTAAAAGAACTTGGTGTGCTAGAGCTGATGAAGAAAGCTGATGTTGAACAAAACAAACTGTCTGAAATAAACAAAGGATAGAAAATGAAGACCAGAAAAAAGAAGACAAGGAACTAAAAGAAAGAATTGGAAGGATGGAGAAGGACAACGTTGTAAGAGACACAAAGGAAACATAATGTAAGACAGAAAAAAGAAATAGAAAATGATGTGGAAGAAAGGAGTAAAAACATAATTGTCCACGGAATCGCCGAAACTGAAGATGAGGATATTAAGATGACAGTATCGAATCTCCTCACAAATGCTGAGTGCTTATATGGATGGACTGTAGTGCAGAAAGGATATAGACTGGGGGGAGAGGGGAAGGGGGGGAAACACAAAAGGAAAACGAAACAAATAACCTTGAGGACACTGACAATAATGATATAAAGGAGAAACCAATAACAAGACCTAGAGGAATAAAAATACATCTCCAATGCAAGGCACAAAGAACGGAACTCTTCAGTGCAAAAGCGAAACTGAAAAATAAAGACAACTATCGAAAAATATCTATGCGCCCGGATACCACTAGCGACGAGTTGATGAAAGAAAGGGCCGTCCAACAACTTTGAATGCTAGCAAAGGAGAACAAGAATGTTAAAGAAGCCAGAATGAGAGGGAAAAGCATAGAGATAAATGGCAGATTCTACAGACCTGAAGACTTTGACAGGATTAGAGTGAGTGGAATAAATCAAGAAGCAGCAGCAACGAGAGACATAGCTCTCATAGACATCCTTCCAAGGCCACAATGGTCCCCTACAATAAGCAGCAGCAACGAGAGACTTTGAATGGGGGACATCCTTCCAAGGCCACAATGCTCCCCTACAATACGCAGCAGCAACGAGAGACTTTGAATGGGGGACATCCTTCCAAGGCCACAATGCTCCCCTACAATACGCAGCAGCAACGAGAGACTTTGAATGGGGGACATCCTTCCAAGGCCACAATGCTCCCCTACAATAAGCAGCAGCAACGAGAGACTTTGAATGGGGGACATCCTTCCAAGGCCACAATGCTCCCCTACAATAAGCAGCAGCAACGAGAGACTTTGAATGGGGGACATCCTTCCAAGGCCACAATGCTCCCCTACAATAAGCAGCAGCAACGAGAGACTTTGAATGGGGGACATCCTTCCAAGGCCACAATGCTCCCCGACAATACGCAGCAGCAACGAGAGACTTTGAATGGGGGACATCCTTCCAAGGCCACAATGCTCCCCTACAATACGTAGCAGCAACGAGAGACTTTGAATGGGGGACATCCTTCCAAGGCCACAATGCTCCCCTACCATACGCAGCAGCAACGAGAGACTTTGAATGGGGGACATCCTTCCAAGGCCACAATGCTCCCCTACAATAAGCAGCAGCAACGAGAGACTTTGAATGGGGGACATCCTTCCAAGGCCACAATGCTCCCCTACAATAAGCAGCAGCAACGAGAGACTTTGAATGGGGGACATCCTTCCAAGGCCACAATGCTCCCCTACAATAAGCAGCAGCAACGAGAGACTTTGAATGGGGGACATCCTTCCAAGGCCACAATGCTCCCCGACAATACGCAGCAGCAACGAGAGACTTTGAATGGGGGACATCCTTCCAAGGCCACAATGCTCCCCTACAATACGTAGCAGCAACGAGAGACTTTGAATGGGGGACATCCTTCCAAGGCCACAATGCTCCCCTACCATACGCAGCAGCAACGAGAGACTTTGAATGGGGGACATCCTTCCAAGGCCACAATGCTCCCCTACAATAAGCAGCAGCAACGAGAGACTTTGAATGGGGGACATCCTTCCAAGGCCACAATGCTCCCCTACAATAAGCAGCAGCAACGAGAGACTTTGAATGGGGGACATCCTTCCAAGGCCACAATGCTCCCCTAAGTAAGTTCTACAGGTGCACAATAAAAGGCATAGACGGGAAATCCTATTGCTCTGTAATGGCAAGATTTCATGATGAACTGGAAACAATGAGACTAATTGATAACACCCACAACCCATATGCCATGAAGCAGATAGGCAAAAGAATCTGGAGAAACAATGAATGGATAAAGAAGAGTGAATCAATCTTAGAAGAAATTGTCATGGCAAAATTGCAATAAAACTATGAATTGAAGACCAAATTACTGTCGTCCAAGGGTGCCAATTTGAAGGAATGCACGGATGACCCTATCGGGGTTGTGGAAGATTTCCTAGAGACACAGCAGAAGGCATTCCGGACCTACCGAGCTACGAGAACAAGATGGGTTTTATTCTCCACAAAGTGAAGTATAACCTAAAACCTAAATAGGCTGCCAGTGCTTGACAAGGAAGCGGCATTGACACTGAGTCGACGACCTTAGGCACACAACAAAAATCACCCACATTCACCATAAAATACAACTGATCCTTGCAGAACTCACCTAGTTCAGTGGTTACTCGGCTATACACACAATCATAGCGATAACAAATGCTTTGGACCAAATTGAAATGAAACTTGGCAAAGGAATGACAATAGATCATCTCAATTGCCAAAGTTGATATAATAAGGTCGACCTAATTAACTCACATCTAATTAGTGATGCTTTTGATGTACTAACAATCTCAGAAACATGGCTTTCTAGCTTGCACTTAGACCCCATGGTACAGTTCATCATCATCATCATCATCATCATCATCATGCTGTCGGTCGCGATGCTACAAAGACTGCTTTCTTTACTTGACTCATCCCACACACAAAAACCAAACATAAAATCACACTCTTAGATGAAGGAGGCAAACTAGAAAAAACAGAAAATATTGCCAGCAAGTTAAACACACTTCTTAACAGTAGGTGAAAAGCTATCTGAAAAATTCCACAGACCATGGGAATACCAACGCATACAGATAATAAACAGCATTAACACTTGTACAACAAATGAAGATGAAGTCTTAACACTCATAAATAACATGGACACAAATAAAACTAGTGAACTAGACATCTCTGCCATAGCAATGAAAGATGCCCTAGAGGCAATCCCCACAGCAATGACAGCAATGTTCAATAGCTCATTTGAATTAGGTAAATTTGTTGAACAATGGAAAGTAGCCACCATCACACCACTTTTCAAGACAAGAGATAGGCAGGACATGGGCAACTATAGGCATATTTCGATACTACAGACACCAGGTAAACTAATAGAGAAAATATACCAAAGGCATATAAATGAATACTTAGAAACAAATCACATACTAAATGAAAAACAGGGAGTCTTTAGAAAATTTCACTCAACTGTCAAAACAATAGCAAGATTGACAGATGACATCTTTCAGGAATCAACAAAAACTAATTGTAGGTAGAGCTTTCATTGACTTTAGCAAAGCCTTTGATACAGTAGATCACGCAGTCATATTTTTTTTTAAACTGGATAAGAAAGGGATAAGAGGAAATACACTAACCTGGATAGAGGACTACCTATTGGGAAGACAACAGAGAACTAAGGCAAACCGGAGCTTATCTCCACAACTACCAATCAAATGTGGAGTGCCACAGGGCTCAGTACTGGGTCCATTATTGTGTTATTGTGGCCGAATCGGTAGAGCACAGGACTCGCATGTGGAAGATCGGGAGTTTGCGAGTTCGGTTCCAGGTCGAGTCAAACCAATGACTTAAAAATTTATGCTTGTTGCTTCCTAGCCTGGTGCTCAGCATTATTAGGATAGGGCAAGGGCTGGTTAGCTCGGTGTCAGGATAATGTGACTGAGCGGGATATCGGGTCATGGTGCCGGTGGCCTGATTTCCCAGTGGGGCAGCACTATAAAATCGCCATGAGTGCGTACTGTCACAAGTCGGTACCTGTCCTGATATGACCTTAGATGTTGCTAGGACGTAAAACAACAACAAACAGACAATTATTTTTCATCATATGCATAAATTACCTAAATGTCTGGTTAAAAACAGACGTGATTCAATTATATGCTTATGATATGGTAATATACTCAATAGGTAATAATGAACAAGATGTAATAAACAGTTTGAACCATGAACTACAAAAGTTAAACGACTGGTGCAATGCAAATAAATTAACCATCAATGTTATAAAATCCAAAACGCTAATCTTCAAAAACAATGGTATGAAAAAACAAGGAAAAAAAGCAGCTTCACTAGGTAGTAAAATGCTGTAAAGAGTAACAGAATACAGGTATCTAGGACTTAAATTAGATGAACATTTGAATTACAATCTTTGCATAAATTATATCATACAGAAGATCAATTGTAAACTATGGTTATTCAGTAAGATAAGAAAATATATGACGAAGAACATGGCTATCCAGATTTACAAATCGATGATTTTACCCTACTTTGACTATGGGGATGTAATTTAGATGGGTGGGAAAAAAACAAGCACTAATGAAATTACAAAGACAACAAAATAGAGCTTTGAAATTATGCCTGGGCCTAGAAAACAGACATCTTACAATAGACCCGCACAAACAGGCTAATATTTGCATGCTCGAAACTAGAAGAGAAGCACTCCTCAGAAGACTAGGTTTTGACTATGTAGAAAAATTCAAAACAACAAGTAGAAAAGTCACTAGAGCTGGTGAGGCACCTGTGCTAAGAACAGAAAGATCCAACAGTGGGTGCTTAGACAGAAGCGTAATAGCTATGAGCATAAAAGTTTGGAATAGCCAAAGCAGTGCTCTAAGAAACACCAAAACACTAAAAGAATACAAAAAGAAAATTAAGAAAGGTTTAAAGTGAGATATAGATAAAGAAATGTGTACTAAGTAATAGATCAGGGATAAACAGTGTTAAAAGTTGACTGATGGCCGTCTCAGTTACTCTTCTTACTCGCTGCTACTCAGGCAGATCCTGACAACTGTCTGCCAGTCCCCACCTTCAAAGTACTCTAAGCAACTCATAAGGAAGAGAGGAAGACAAGTCACCCAATATTGACAGTGATAAGGTTGAGCTTTATTGGCTACAACTCTTGTTCACCTACTAGTGACCTGCCACCGTGACTCACTTACAACCTGCTACACTGACCCACATGGTTCCTGCTTACTCATATCAAATCAGTGCCTACAAACTATTGAACCAGGGTCCAATGGTTGTTGCACACAGCTCAGTGTGTTGAACTGATTCTTTCAGTACTTCTAAAGTGAGTGTCTGTCTGCATAGCCAGTGGAAGGAGTATAAGGTGTCTGGGCTCACACAGCCAGCCAATCAGACACCCTGCAGCCTGCATGGGCGGTGCCCAAAAGGGGCACCTGTCACTCAACCCCAGTGCAGGTAGTGTCTATAATGTATGCAGAATGATTGGTGTGCTTACCCAGCGATCCTGTGGTAACAAGTAGTCGTCATGCAGTTACAGTAAATATATGTAGATGCTCCCACTCCATTTGCACTCTTCCTAGTACATGGAGGGAACATTTCTGTAATAAGTAACAGTATCTTTATATCTGGACATCATATCACAATCACGGTCACTGTGCGTTATAGCATTTACACATAGCTTTCTTATGTCACACCGCAAGTGGGCACCCATTCCTTCTCTGATATATAACAATGGTCCCCAACTCCGTCGCCCGAGCTATTAATGTTTTTCCCCAACTCGTCTACCATGACCGAAAGACCATATATTTTACAAGTAGGTAAGCCAGAAAACATAAACAACGAATAGGAGACACGATACTAAACAAACAGTGCACAAAATATAATAACAAACAAATTGGAAACACCATGAACAAGTTTACCAAAATTAAATCGGTCCATATGGATTATGACCACTACTGCACAGCGGCGAAAACAAATGCATGCACTTAACCGTTATGAGCAGAATAAACAATCACAAAAAAAGACAAGGAGATTGGTATCTTCTCCAATCAGCGTAGTGGTGTGTAGAAGAGATGCCTCCACGGCACATCTACATCAGCATCCCCAGGTGCATTGACCACAGTGCAATACCTTTCTCTCACTTCATCACTTATCATCTGGACCAGTCTCTGTTTTTGACAGCTCTTGACAGGACCTCCTCCTTCTTGCCTGAGAATTCGGTCTCAGCAGTCAATCTGACAACGGGGTGAATATTGTGTCCTCTCCTCTTATGTGTGCTGTCTTTAATGGACGGTCCTTCCTCATAGCCGTCACAGACAATGGTTGTAGCTGAACCATAATGCCGGATGGCGAAGTCAGCATATCATTGCACTATTTCACATTAGGTTTCTCCGCACTTCCATGGTATTCGGTGAAGGAATGAACCTCCATTAAGGACATTCCACTCTGTTTCTGGCAAAAAAGCGAAAACCGTCGCAGGATGACGTATGGTGACCTTTGTGCACTGCCGTGTCTGTTGGAGTGTATGCGTAACGTATGCGTAACGTACCCCTAGCGTATGACGGCATATGAGAAGCCTATGCGTAGTGTATGCAAAGCGTATGCTATCACGAGAAGAGTAGGACGGTCCTAACATGTGCTCCAACCACTATCAAAAGCAACTACCTGACGACGATTGGGGGTGTTTGTAACCGTACGACGGTTACTGGTTGCAGAACTGCAACATTGGTAGAGAGGCTCCGATAAATCGGCCCAATCTTTGGTTGAAGACTTAACTTCAGTAGGGAGTGTTGTAGAAGCTGGGGACATATTCACAACGTTGTAACGGCGAGGCGTTGGGGCGGCAGCGAATCTCTTCAGTCCGGCAGTAGTTGAGCTGTAGGTGTGGTTGAGCACTTGAATCCGGTCAACAGCAGGGGTTCGAGGAAGGCGGGTAAAGGCGGGAGCAGCGGTGGTTCCAGCAACAAGAACAAGACAGAGAAATCGTAAAGGTGAAGGGCCCCACCAAAGAACACAACCACCCTGGTCAGGGGAAGAAGTGTGCCTGGGAGGAATCGAAAGGGCAGAGTCTAGGAAAGAGAGATGAGGAGAGTTGAGTCAAAGGACCGTGTCTATTTGCTCTATGGTGACCGGCCAGCGAGCCATAGACACGGACAGAGTAAGAGTAGAAAGTGAAATGCCGGCGGACTCCCCTCCTGGAACTCTTTTCAGACATATCAAGGAGGAGCATGGCCAGCGGAGAGGTGATAGAGAGAGGTGTGGACAGAGTGTGGTCCGGATAGCAAGTGGTGCAACTACCTGAAGCAGTCTCTATATGATATATGAAGAAATGGGACTGTCCAAACATATAGGACGGTCCAAACATGTCCGTTAAGGCAGCTCAGATCGATGTTTGTTTGTTTGTTGTTGTTTTACATCCCAGCAACATCTAAGGTCATATCAGGATGGGTATCCCCACATACATACATCCACACATACATCCACACGCCACACATACATCCACATGTATGTTGTTATTTGGGGGTTTGTGACCTAGCGGTCACTGGCTGCAGAACTGCAGCATTAATAAACGGCGCCGTTAAAACGGCCCGTTTTTGGCGGGTTTTTTTGGGGGGGGTCGGGGGGCCCTTTCCTTCTCACTTCGATCCACATGTACATACATGCAAACAACATATCAGATGCGAAGAGTAGGACGGTCCTAACATGTGCTCCATATGATATATGACGACGACGACGATTGGGGGTGTTTCATTGATTCAATTGAATTCCTTGACCCCTAAAACCTAGGGTTAGACACCAAAACTACCTTTCTATGTTGAATAGTAATTGAGATATTGCCAATTTAAGCTCCTGGCAGCCATCTTGAAAATGATCCCTTTCCGGAAGTCAGACTTTACTAGATATTTAGTATCTTTTTAAGAATGCCTAAAGGTATAGAAATCAATTGAAAAACCTTTTGTATCAATTTGTTTGGGGTTACATGTTTTTTTAAAATCATATAATTACCCTCTAATGGTCCTTATTACCGACATGGCATTAAACCATAAATCAATGCGCATTGGTCACCTGTATTCTGAGCACATGTCGTTTGGCTGATCTATGTAATGTGATTAAGCGGCAATTTCACGAAGACGTCTTTGGGGATGATGTTGGCCTCCGAGCCGGTGACCAGCTTGAAACGGATGTCGCGCCCTCCTACAGATATGTTCTCGTACCATAACTTGTCTCCATCTCGCGCATCTTCCGACACGGCGCCCACGATCAGATCTGTGTCATCCTGATCGCCTCGCCATTCGTCATCCTCCTCTCCGTTGCCCACCGTAATTTCGTTGACCGCTGATGTTTTACCTCGGCACACTTTTGCGAAATGTCTGACTTTTCTGCAGACATCACAAGTCTTGCCTCTAGCAGGGCAAGCTTCTCGGTCACGTCGATGGGAATAGCCACACCAGCCGCACCTCGGTTGACTGGCGGCATTCCGGCTCTGTTGACCGCCCTCGCGGCGGGTCGCCTATAGTTCTGTTGACTCGATCCCGATGGTTGGAACTGTCGCCGTGCCGGCTCACGCTGTTGTATAGCATCTAGCGTGTAGTCGGTCGTGTTTCCGGTGGTCAACTGCTTGGCTTGGTGTTCGCTTAGACGGCACATTTCCTCACATACTGGTAAAGTCAACTTCGACGTTTGGAGTAAACGATCTCTCAGCTTGTCGCACCTGATTCCGCTCACCAGTCTGTCCCGTAGCACGGATTCCTCCAGTACGTCGTACTCACAGAGGCCAACCCGGTGTTTTAACTCCCGTATGTACGCGTCCATCGACTCTTGCCCTTGGTTATAGGTGTTGAATTTATAACGGGTGACCGTGATGTTGGTTTTCCCTTCACAGTAGACCCGAAATGCCTCCTTCAGTGGCTGCAGTTTGTCTCTCTCGGCGGCAGTAAACCTCATCGCCTGATGTACTTTCTGCGCTTCGGTCCCGGCGACATGCAAGAATACAGAACACTGAATTTTCTCGCTCCTGCTTTGCACTCCCGCTGCGGTGGCATATATATTGAAAGCATGCAGCCATGTCTTCCAATTTGCAGAAATGTTCTCCAAATTCAATGGCCCGGGAGGCTTCAACCCTGGTAGTGACATGTCCGTCTAAGGTTCCACGTCTGACACCATGTAATGTGATTAAGCGACCAACGACTGCACACATTGATGTCTAGTTACTTAATGGTTTATTCAGCCACGCGATACCACTACACTGGTTCCTCTGCTCTCCACCGGTCCCGCCCGCCGCGCCGCTGTACCGCAGATAACACCATACATAACAATGTACACCACATTCAGCTCTGTGTGTTCAGCCAACTGATGGCTCATCTGCACCACATTCAGCTCTGTGTGTTCAGCCAACTGGTGGCTCATGTATACCACATTCAGCTCTGTGTGTTCAGCCAACTGGTGGCTCATGTACACCACTTTCAGCTCTGTGTTCAGCCAACTGGTGGCTCATGTATACCACATTCAGCTCTGTGTGTTCAGCCAACTGGTGTCTCATGTATACCACATTCAGCTCTGTGTGTTCAGCCAACTGGTGGCTCATGTATACCACATTCAGCTCTGTGTGTTCAGCCAACTGGTGTCTCATGTATACCACATTCAGCTCTGTGTGTTCAGCCAACTGGTGTCTCATGTATACCACATTCAGCTCTGTGTGTTCAGCCAACTGGTGGCTCATGTATACCACATTCAGCTCTGTGTGTTCAGCCAACTGGTGGCTCATGTATACCACATTCAGCTCTGTGTGTTCAGCCAACTGGTGGCTCATGTATACCACATTCAGCTCTGTGTGTTCAGCCAACTGGTGGCTCATGTATACCACATTCAGCTCTGTGTGTTCAGCCAACTGGTGGCTCATGTATACCACATTCAGCTCTGTGTGTTCAGCCAACTGGTGTCTCATGTATACCACATTCAGCTCTGTGTGTTCAGCCAACTGGTGGCTCATGTATACCACATTCAGCTCTGTGTGTTCAGCCAACTGGTGTCTCATGTATACCACATTCAGCTCTGTGTGTTCAGCCAACTGGTGGCTCATGTATACCACATTCAGCTCTGTGTGTTCAGCCAACTGGTGGCTCATGTATACCACATTCAGCTCTGTGTGTTCAGCCAACTGATGGCTCATGTATACCACATTCAGCTCTGTGTGTTCAGCCAACTGGTGGCTCATGTATACCACATTCAGCTCTGTGTGTTCAGCCAACTGGTGGCTCATGTATACCACATTCAGCTCTGTGTGTTCAGCCAACTGGTGGCTCATGTATACCACATTCAGCTCTGTGTGTTCAGCCAACTGGTGGCTCATGTATACCACATTCAGCTCTGTGTGTTTCAGCCAACTGGTGGCTCATGTATACCACATTCAGCTCTGTGTGTTCAGCCAACTGGTGGCTCATGTATACCACATTCAGCTCTGTGTGTTCAGCCAACTGGTGCTCATGTATACCACATTCAGCTCTGTGTGTTCAGCCAACTGGTGGCTCATGTATACCACATTCAGCTCTGTGTGTTCAGCCAACTGGTGGCTCATGTATACCACATTCAGCTCTGTGTGTTCAGCCGACTGGTGGCTCATGTATACCACATTCAGCTCTGTGTGTTCAGCCAACTGGTGGCTCATGTATACCACATTCAGCTCTGTGTGTTCAGCCAACTGGTGTCTCATGTATACCACATTCAGCTCTGTGTGTTCAGCCAACTGGTGGCTCATGTATACCACATTCAGCTCTGTGTGTTCAGCCAACTGGTGGCTCATGTATACCACATTCAGCTCTGTGTGTTCAGCCAACTGGTGGCTCATGTATACCACTTTCAGCTCTGTGTGTTCAGCCAACTGGTGGCTCATGTATACCACATTCAGCTCTGTGTGTTCAGCCAACTGGTGTCTCATGTATACCACATTCAGCTCTGTGTGTTCAGCCAACTGGTGGCTCATGTATACCACATTCAGCTCTGTGTGTTCAGCCAACTGATGGCTCATGTATACCATATTCAGCTCTGTGTGTTCAGCCGACTGGTGGCTCATGTATACCATATTCAGCTCTGTGTGTTCAGCCAACTGGTGTCTCATGTATACCACATTCAGCTCTGTGTGTTCAGCCAACTGATGTCTCATGTATACCACATTCAGCTCTGTGTGTTCAGCCAACTGGTGGCTCATGTATACCACATTCAGCTCTGTGTGTTCAGCCAACTGGTGTCTCATGTATACCACATTCAGCTCTGTGTGTTCAGCCAACTGGTGTCTCATGTATACCACATTCAGCTCTGTGTGTTCAGCCAACTGGTGTCTCATGTATACCACATTCAGCTCTGTGTGTTCAGCCAACTGGTGGCTCATGTATACCACATTCAGCTCTGTGTGTTCAGCCAACTGGTGGCTCATGTACACCACATTCAGCTCTGTGTGTTCAGCCAACTGATGGCTCATGTATACCACATTCAGCTCTGTGTGTTCAGCCAACTGGTGGCTCATGTATACCACATTCAGCTCTGTGTGTTCAGCCAACTGGTGGCTCATGTATACCACATTCAGCTCTGTGTGTTCAGCCAACTGGTGGCTCATGTATACCACATTCAGCTCTGTGTGTTCAGCCAACTGGTGTCTCATGTATACCACATTCAGCTCTGTGTGTTCAGCCAACTGGTGGCTCATGTATACCACATTCAGCTCTGTGTGTTCAGCCAACTGGTGGCTCATGTATACCACATTCAGCTCTGTGTGTTCAGCCAACTGGTGGCTCATGTATACCACATTCAGCTCTGTGTGTTCAGCCAACTGGTGTCTCATGTATACCACATTCAGCTCTGTGTGTTCAGCCAACTGGTGGCTCATGTATACCACATTCAGCTCTGTGTGTTCAGCCAACTGGTGGCTCATGTATACCACATTCAGCTCTGTGTGTTCAGCCAACTGATGTCTCATGTATACCACATTCAGCTCTGTGTGTTCAGCCGACTGATGTCTCATGTACACCACTTTCAGCTCTGTGTGTTCAGCCAACTGGTGGCTCATGTATACCACATTCAGCTCTGTGTGTTCAGCCAACTGGTGTCTCATGTATACCACATTCAGCTCTGTGTGTTCAGCCAACTGGTGGCTCATGTATACCACATTCAGCTCTGTGTGTTCAGCCAATCGTGCTGGTGCGCCATGTGCTCATGTACCACATTCAGCTCTGTGTGTTCAGCCAACTGGTGTCTCATGTATACCACATTCAGCTCTGTGTGTTCAGCCAAACTGGTGGCTCATGTATACCACATTCAGCTCTGTGTGTTCAGCCAACTGGTGGCTCATGTATACCACATTCAGCTCTGTGTGTTCAGCCAACTGGTGGCTCATGTATACCACATTCAGCTCTGTGTGTTCAGCCAACTGGTGGCTCATGTTACACCAGTCTGTGTTCAGCCACTGGCATGTACCACGTCACTCTGTGTGTTCAGCCAACTGGTGGCTCATGTATACCACATTCAGCTCTGTGTGTTCAGCCAACTGGTGGCTCATGTACACCACATTCAGCTCTGTGTGTTCAGCCAACTGGTGGCTCATGTATACCACATTCAGCTCTGTGTGTTCAGCCAACTGATGTCTCATGTATACCACATTCAGCTCTGTGTGTTCAGCCAACTGGTGGCTCATGTATACCATATTCAGCTCTGTGTGTTCAGCCAACTGGTGGCTCATGTATACCACATTCAGCTCTGTGTGTTCAGCCAACTGATGTCTCATGTATACCACATTCAGCTCTGTGTGTTCAGCCAACTGGTGGCTCATGTATACCACATTCAGCTCTGTGTTCAGCCAACTGGTGGCTCATGTAGACCACTTCGCTCTGTGTGTTCAGCCAACTGGTGGCTCATGTATACCACATTCAGCTCTGTGTGTTCAGCCGACTGGTGTCTCATGTATACCACATTCAGCTCTGTGTGTTCAGCCAACTGGTGGCTCATGTATACCACATTCAGCTCTGTGTGTTCAGCCAACTGGTGTCTCATGTATACCACATTCAGCTCTGTGTGTTCAGCCAACTGGTGGCTCATGTATACCACATTCAGCTCTGTGTGTTCAGCCAACTGGTGTCTCATGTATACCACATTCAGCTCTGTGTGTTCAGCCAACTGGTGTCTCATGTATACCACATTCAGCTCTGTGTGTTCAGCCAACTGGTGTCTCATGTATACCACGTTCAGCTCTGTGTGTTCAGCCAACTGGTGGCTCATGTACACCACTTTCAGCTCTGTGTGTTCAGCCAACTGATGGCTCATGTACACCACATTCAGCTCTGTGTGTTCAGCCGACTGGTGGCTCATGTACACCACATTCAGCTCTGTGTGTTCAGCCAACTGGTGGCTCATGTATACCACATTCAGCTCTGTGTGTTCAGCCAACTGGTGGCTCATGTATACCACATTCAGCTCTGTGTGTTCAGCCAACTGGTGGCTCATGTACACCACATTCAGCTCTGTGTGTTCAGCCAACTGGTGTCATGTACACCACATCAGCTCTGTGTTCAGCCAACTGGTGGCTCATGTACACCACTTTCAGCTCTGTGTGTTCAGCCAACTGGTGGCTCATGTATACCACATTCAGCTCTGTGTGTTCAGCCGACTGGTGTCTCATGTATACCACTTTCAGCTCTGTGTTCAGCCGACTGGTGGCTCATGTATACCACATTCAGCTCTGTGTGTTCAGCCAACTGGTGGCTCATGTATACCACATTCAGCTCTGTGTTCAGCCAACTGGTGGCTCATGTATACCACATTCAGCTCTGTGTGTTCAGCCAACTGGTGGCTCATGTACACCACATTCAGCTCTGTGTGTTCAGCCAACTGGTGTCTCATGTATACCACATTCAGCTCTGTGTGTTCAGCCAACTGGTGGCTCATGTATACCACATTCAGCTCTGTGTGTTCAGCCAACTGGTGTCTCATGTATACCACATTCAGCTCTGTGTGTTCAGCCAACTGGTGTCTCATGTACACCACATTCAGCTCTGTGTGTTCAGCCAACTGGTGTCTCATGTATACCACATTCAGCTCTGTGTGTTCAGCCAACTGGTGTCTCATGTATACCACATTCAGCTCTGTGTGTTCAGCCAACTGGTGTCTCATGTACACCACTTCAGCTCTGTGTGTTCAGCCAACTGGTGGCTCATGTACACCACATTCAGCTCTGTGTGTTCAGCCAACTGGTGGCTCATGTACACCACATTCAGCTCTGTGTGTTCAGCCAACTGGTGGCTCATGTATACCACATTCAGCTCTGTGTGTTCAGCTCAACTGGTGTCTCATGTACACCACATTCAGCTCTGTGTGTTCAGCCAACTGGTGGCTCATGTACACCACTTTCAGCTCTGTGTGTTCAGCCAACTGGTGGCTCATGTACACCACATTCAGCTCTGTGTTCAGCCGACTGGTCTCATGTATACCACTCAGCTCTGTGTGTTCAGCCAACTGGTGGCTCATGTACACCACATTCAGCTCTGTGTGTTCAGCCAACTGTGGCTCATGTACACCACATTCAGCTCTGTGTGTTCAGCCACTGGTGGCTCATCTATACCACATTCAGCTCTGTGTGTCAGCCACTGTGCTCATGTACCCATCAGCCTGTGTTCAGCCGCTGGGGCTCATCTATACCACATTCAGCTCTGTGTGTTCAGCCAACTGGTGGCTCATGTACACCACATTCAGCTCTGTGTGTTCAGCCAACTGGTGGCTCATGTACACCACATTCAGCTCTGTGTGTTCAGCCAACTGGTGCTCATCTACACCATATTCAGCTCTGTGTGTTCAGCCGACTGGTGGCTCATGTATACCACATTCAGCTCTGTGTGTTCAGCCAACTGGTGGCTCATCTATACCACATTCAGCTCTGTGTGTTCAGCCGACTGGTGGCTCATGTATACCACATTCAGCTCTGTGTGTTCAGCCGACTGGTGGCTCATGTATACCATATTCAGCTCTGTGTGTTCAGCCGACTGGTGGCTCATCTATACCACATTCAGCTCTGTGTGTTCAGCCAACTGGTGGCTCATGTATACCATATTCAGCTCTGTGTGTTCAGCCGACTGGTGGCTCATGTATACCACATTCAGCTCTGTGTGTTCAGCCAACTGGTGGCTCATCTATACCACATTCAGCTCTGTGTGTTCGGCCAACTGGATGATGAATGTGTCATGATGATCATTGTCCTGAGGGACTGTGTGATGAATGTGTCATGATGATTGTTGTCCTGAGGGACTGTACGATGAATGTGCCATAACGATTGTTGTCCTGAGGGACTGTACGATGAATGTGTCATGATGATTGTTGTCCTGAGGGGACTATGATGAATGTGTCATGATGATTATTATCCTGAGGGACTATGATATATGCAGCATGATGGTTGTTGTCCTGAGGGACTGTATGGAGAATGTGCCATGATGATTGTTGTCCTGAGGGACTGTATGATGAATGTGCCATGATGATTATTATCCTGAGGGACTATGATATATGCAGCATGATGATTGTTGTCCTGAGGGACTGTATGATGAATGTGTCATGACGATTGTTGTCCTGAGGGACTGTATGGTGAATGTGCCATGACGATTGTTGTCCTGAGGGACTGTATGATGAATGTGCCATGATGATTGTTGTCCTGGGGGACTGTATGATGAATGTGTCATGATGATCGTTGTCCTGAGGGACTGTATGATGAATGTGTCATGATGATTGTTGTCCTGAGGGACTGTACGATGAATGTGCCATGAAGATTGTTGTTCTGAGGGACTGTATAATGAATGTGTCATGATGATTGTTGTTCTGAGGGACTATGATGAATGCCCCATGATGATTGTTGATTGGTTTGGTTTATTAGACATTTCTTCAACATCTAACATCATATCAGACTTGGCCTATGCACAGTGAGGGAGACTTTATAGTATTGTTCCCCTGGGATACCGTCACTCCATATCCCACTCACTCAGGCACGGGTATCCGTCTTATTTTAGTGATACAGATGTCGGGGATTGACCCCACGACCTTCCACACACAGACCCCCACCATTATTAACAATGATGATGTAGATGAGATTGACTGCACATTCAGGTCCGTTATTAACAATAATGATGTTGATGAGATTGACTGCACATTCAGGTCCATTATTAACAATGATGATGTTGATGAGATTGACTGCACATTGCAGGTCCGTTATTGACGATGATGATGGTGATGAGATTGACTGCACATTCAGGTCCGTTATTAACAATGATGATGTTGACGGGATTGACTGCACATTGCAGGTCCGTTATTGACAATGATGATGTAGATATGAGATTGACTGCACATTGCAGGTCCGTTATTGACAATGATGATGTTGATGAGATTGACTGCACATTCAGGTCCGTTATTAACAATGATGATGTTGATGAGATTGACTGCACATTGCATGTCCGTTATTGACAATGATGATGTTGATGAGATTGACTGCACATTCAGGTACGTTATTAACAATGATGATGTTGATGAGATTGACTGCACATTGCAGGTCCGTTATTGACAATGATGATGTTGATGAGATTGACTGCACATTCAGGTCCGTTATTAACAATGATGATGTAGATGAGATTGACTGCACATTGCATGTCCGTTATTGACAATGATGATGCTGATGAGATTGACTGCACATTCAGGTCCGTTATTAACAATGATGATGTAGATGAGATTGACTGCACATTGCAGGTCCGTTATTGACAATGATGATGTTGATGAGATTGACTGCACATTCAGGTCCGTTATTGACAATGGTGATGTTGATGAGACTGACTGCACATTCAGGTCCATTATTAACAATGATGATGTTGATGAGATTGACTGCACATTGCAGGTCCGTTATTGACGATGATGATGGTGATGAGATTGACTGCACATTCAGGTCCGTTATTAACAATGATGATGTTGACGGGATTGACTGCACATTGCAGGTCCGTTATTGACAATGATGATGTAGATGAGATTGACTGCACATTGCAGGTCCGTTATTGACAATGATGATGTTGATGAGATTGACTGCACATTCAGGTCCGTTATTAACAATGATGATGTTGATGAGATTGACTGCACATTGCATGTCCGTTATTGACAATGATGATGCTGATGAGATTGACTGCACATTCAGGTCCGTTATTAACAATGATGATGTAGATGAGATTGACTGCACATTGCAGGTCCGTTATTGACAATGATGATGTTGATGAGATTGACTTCACATTCAGGTCCATTATTAACAATGATGATGTAGATGAGATTGACTGCACATTGCAGGTCCGTTATTAACAATGATGATGTTGATGAGATTGACTGCACATTCAGGTCCATTATTAACGATGTTGATGTTGATGAGATTGACTGCACATTCAGGTCCGTTATTAACAATGATGATGTTGATGAGATTGACTGCACATTGAATGTCCGTTATTAACAATGATGATGTTGATGGGATTGACTGTACATTGGATGTCCGTTATTAACAATGATGATGTTGATGAGATTGACTGCACATTGCAGGTCCGTTATTGACAATGATGATGTTGATGAGATTGACTGCACATTCAGGTCCGTTATTAACAATGATGATGTAGATGAGATTGACTGCACATTCAAGTCCGTTATTAACAATGATGATGTAGATGAGATTGACTACACATTGCATGTCCGTTATTGACAATGATGAAGTTGATGAGATTGACTGCACATTCAGGTCCGTTATTAACAATGATGATGTTGATGGGATTGACTGTACATTGCATGTCCTTTATTGACAATGATGATGTAGATGAGATTGACTGCACATTCAGGTCCGTTATTAACAATGATGATGTAGATGAGATTGACTGTACATTGCATGTCCGTTATTAACAATGATGATGTTGATGGGATTGACTGTACATTGCATGTCCGTTATTAACAATGATGATGTCGATGAGATTGACTGCACATTGCAGGTCAGTTATTGACAATGATGATGTTGATGAGATTGACTGCACATTCAGGTCCGTTATTAACAATGATGATGTAGATGAGATTGACTGCACATTGCATGTCCGTTATTGACAATGATGATGTTGATGAGATTGACTGCACATTCAGGTCCATTATTAACAATGATGATGTTGATGGGATTGACTGTACATTGCATGTCCGTTATTGACAATGATGATGTAGATGAGATTGACTGCACATTCAGGTCCGTTATTAACAATGATGTTGTAGATGAGATTGACTGCACATTGCAGGTCCGTTATTACCAATGATGATGTTGATGAGATTGACTGCACATTCAGGTCCATTATTAACAATGATGATGTTGACAGGATTGACTGCACATTGCAGGTCCGTTATTGACGATGATGATGTTGATGAGATTGACTGCACATTCAGGTCCGTTATTGACAATGGTGATGTTGATGAGACTGACTGCACATTGCAGGTCCGTTATTGACAATGATGATGTTGATGAGATTGACTGCACATTCAGGTCCGTTATTAACAATGATGATGTAGATGAGATTGACTGTACATTGCATGTCCATTATTGACAATGATGATGTAGATGAGATTGACTGCACATTCATGTCCGTTATTAACAATGATGATGTTGATGAGATTGACTGCACATTGCAGGAACCCGAACCTGAAAGCGAGGCAGAGGAAGACGGCGGCAGAGCTGCTGGCAGCACGGCCTCGTTTCAACTCCATCGTGAACTGAACCAGCGCCAGGAGGCCTCAAGGTGCACACCACTTACTGAGGCTGTATTGTGACGTCACCAGGAGCTAAGACTACAGTGTCTGACCCTTCTCTCACGGTGATCACCAACATGCCTTGAGGTGGACACCGGTGGCTGAGACTGTTGCTGTGTGACGTCATAAAGCAGATCAGTCTCAAGCTACTTGGTGTCTTTCTTCATGCTGGACGTTAGTCTATTCAACACTGTAAATGTCTGGTGATTTAAAGTTGCATACTCCGATGGTTTTGAATTTCTGTAATTTTTCTGAGATAAATTTATTAGATCGATCACTAGTATCTACTTTACATTAGTTGAAAGTTACTTCTATTTTAAATGGTAAACTTTTTAGATATTTTGAGTGCAAACATGGAAATAGTTTTGGCAAGCTTGCCAAAACTCTGACACCATAGACTTCTGCAGTAATAGGTTCTGTTAAATTTACTCAGTATTGCCTTCTACGCAAAAACAAAAGCTTAATAAGTGCATCAGTGTCTAAGTTTGATATGTAAAATCAAATCTAGATAATTGGTTTGGTTTTGAAAATTTGATATTTCATAGGACTATGCAGCTTTAACAAAATGGTTGCGTATGAACAAATATATACTCAATTATATTGGGCTACATTGAGGAATAAAAGTGTGGTTGAGTTGGAAAGAGGTGAGTTCTGTGGTCAGTGGCTTGCCTCAGTCATATTGCCTAACCCTAACCTTCAGTCATGCTGCCTGTTATAATATATATTGATGTCTGTGTGCGGGCAGTGGTGAGGGGTTAGGGTTATGTATGATTACCTAACCCAAACCCTAAGCCTCAGTCATGCTGCCTGTTGTAATATATATTGATGTCTGTGTGCGGGCAGTGGTGAGGGGTTAGGGTTATGTATGATTGGCTAACCCTAACACTAACCCTAATATATATTGAGTCTGTGTGCGGGCACTGGTGAGGCGTTAGCGTTAGGGTTATGTATGATTGCCTAACCCTAACCCTCAGTCATGCTGCCTGTTATAATATATATTGATGTCTGTGTGCGGGCAGTGGTGAGGGGTTAGGGTTATATATGATTCCCTAACCCTAACCCTAACCCTACTCCTCAGTCATGCTGCCTGTTGTAATATACAGTATAACCCCATTAAACCAAGCTCGGTTAAACCAAACGATCGGTTAATCCAAACTTTTTTCGGTGGCCCGGCAAAATACTACCATTTATCATATAAAAAAGTTGGTTAAACCAAAGTCGGTTAATCCAAACAAAATTGTCGGACCCCAGGCCACTTCCAGTACAGTTAAACCAAACTTTCATGTAGTTATAAGGTCATCTAAGAACCCTCCCACCCAACCCCCACCACCATCTCCCACCCACCCCCACCACCCATCTTCCACCCCCACCACCATCTCCCACACACCCCCAGCCCCCATCTCCCACGCACCCTTATCTTCTACGCACCTCCACCTCCCACACCACCCCTATTTCCCACCCCATTCCCATCTCACACTCCAACTGTCACCCCACCCCATTCCCATCTCACTCCAACTGTCACCCCACCCCATTCCCATCTGACACTCCAACTGTCACCCCACCCCATTCCCATCTCACTCCAACTGTCACCCCACCCCATTCCCATCTCACACTCCAACTGTCACCCCACCCCATTCCCATCTCACTCCAACTGTGACCCCACCCCATTCCCATCTCACACTCCAACTGTCACCCCACCCCATTCCCATCTCACTCCAACTGTCACCCCACCCCATTCCCATCTCACACTCCAACTGTCACCCCACCCCATTCCCATCTCACACTCCAACTGTCACCCTACCCCATGTCCCACCCATCTCCAACCTCTCACTCCCTCCCCGCCAAGTCAAAGTCGAAGCCAAAGCTCGTTTAAATCAATGATCGGTTAATCCAAACAAATTTCTAGGGTCCCTTCAAGTTTGGTTTAAGGGGGTTATACTGTATATTGATGTCTGTGTGCGGGCAGTGGTGAGGGGTGGTCGGACGAGGGACATTACGAACTCATGCAGCTGAGACGTTCTCACACTGTGTAATAACTTCACCGTCTCCGTATCTACTTGTTGGGCACTAAATATTGTACAGAGAGTGTACAACCGATTTGTTATGACTAAGAGCCGACTTGTTTTATTATTCACCGTTAAGCGTTGCATCAAAGGGGAGCGACACGTAGCTCAGGCGGAAGTGTGTCCACCTGTCAGGCTGTCGGTCATCATGTCGATCCTGCTCAGTAGACCCATTTGTAGTTTGGTCTATTTTCCGTTCCAACCAGTTGTAAAATTGGGCGGATTTTGGCTTCAGGTTTAACGTAAATTGTAATGATAATTGAGTTTGGTGTGATGTCGTCATGGTTTGAGCTATTCTTAAAAATGGATTTCCTTGAACGGTGTCCATTCTTATATAGTGCATGGACATAGTCATGGTTGGTCTGTATCCAAGCATCCAGTATACGCAACAAGTTGAACTAACGCGTCACCATTAGAATGCATAAAATAAGTAACAGTAAAATAAAAAGTGTATATGGAACGAGGCATTACCGGTTCAGGGTAGGAAGAGTAATCTGACAGGTATTGAGCGTATGAGCAAGAAAACTATTTTGAGAGCCTAAGCTTGCTGGTTCAGGGGTAAGCATGTGTATGTGTATGCAAGGAGTTAGTAACATGGTGTGTGTTAGACAGGTTAAGCCATGGAGAGTGCAGGGAGTCCCGTGGATAGTTGTTCTAACCAAAAACTCCTAGCAACCACTAAACCTGTTGGCAGGGAGAGCGTTCCAAGGGGATATAACTGGGGGAGTGACCAGCAACCGGGGAGTGTGTGTCCAGACTGGGAGAGCTGAGTGGTGCAACTGGACGACCATCATATAAGGGTGAGATAGTGTTTGTATGGCAGTGTGTGTGAAGTGGACTTTGGGGTTATAATGTACTGGAAGCGAATGGGTGGAGTTGGTAGCCCAGACCAATACTGTTAGAAATTGATATATGTCACTGTTACACTGTATAATAACAGGAGTGCTCGGCCGCGTTGAGCACCCCATGCTACTACAATATTCTTCCCCTTCATATCACCTGTGATGCAGTCGCACTAAACCAATAGTATCAACTTATCAACCAACACTAACCAATACTAAGGAAGAAAGGAAGGCAAGTCACACAGATAGACAGTGAGGGTGTTGTGCTTTAATCAAATTAATGACCCCAACACCTGCTCACCTACCAGTGACCCATCAGCCTAACTCCTCACCTTCTACTGTCCACACTATGTCTCATTATCAACTTAGCCTGTATACTGAAAGCAGTGCCTAGATCCCATGGGACAGGAGTTCTATGGCTGTGTATACACTCAATTTGAATAGGTGAATTTGGCTAGCATCAGACAGAGTGTCTGGGGTTCCTGCTCAAGAGTAGGTCTGTGTCACTCAAGAGCCAGGAGTAGAGTGATCCCTCTCCAGAGTGTCTGGAGAAGTTTCTTGAATAATTAATTACAATGAGACCTGTGTGGCCATGATAGGCCAAGGGGGGTCAGGTGACCGGATCTCCCACAGCCAGCCAATCAGACACTCCCCTACAGACTGGTCAGTGCAATGCCCTAATATGGGGGAGTTGCCACCCAAACCAGCCTGCAGGGTGTGGCTCTAAGGAATGTAGTATGGCTGGTGTGCTTGGCCCTGGGTCCGGTAGGGGCAGATAGTTGCATACAGTTACAATTAGATATATATATATGTATATACCAAAAATGTCCTTTTTCTCCAATTGCATTCTTTATGAATACATAGAGGAACATTTCATCAACCTTGAACTGCTTCATATATAAGAACATCTCTTCATTAACTTTAGGCATCATGCATGAACATATATCTCACATAGTTTATATCATGTCATCATGTGAGTGGGGGCACCATTGCCTTTAGATTACATAACCTTCTCCCCACTCCAAGCCCAAGAATAATAATGCTCTCTGTCCATATATAATTCTTTACCGAAAATCCGTATATTTTTACAACTGGAATCGTCTCACCATCCTCAGAGAAAGTCTAAATAAAAATTACAAATCTAACTGTTATGGTATTGTGCTTCTGTACCTATAGCGGGTATCGCGCATAGTATTGTAGTATTTATGGACTTCACGGTGGTCCACAACTGGTTCAGGGACCCTGGTTCGAACCCTGGTCGAGTCAAACCACTGACTTAAAAATTGATACTTCTCGCCAGGCGCTCGGCATTATTAGGATATGACAAGGACTGGTTGGCTCAGTGTCAAGATAATGTGACTGAGTGGGATATCAGGTCATGATGCTGGCTGCCTGGTCTCCCATTGGGCAGCACTATAAAGTCGCCATGAGTGCGCACTCTCACAAGTCGGTATCCGTCCTGATATGACCTTAGATGTTGCTACAAACAAACAACTGGTTCATCAAAGACTGGTATGTGCTGTCCTGTTTGTTTGAAAGTGCACATAAAGGACCCCTTGCTGCTTATCGGAAGGAGTAGCCTATGTGGTGGCAGTGGGAAATGTGTCAGAATTACCATATGTTTGACATTCAGTAGCCAATGATACAATATTTTTGTAATCAATGTGCTCTAGAGGCGTCCTTAAATAAAACAAACTTTTCTTTATTTTTTTGCAATGCATCAAAAGGACTTTTATGTAACTGTTATTGTTATTAACATAATTGTTACCAGCTTTAACCAGTGCTGTGTATGGGTGAAGATAGGCTCCGCATCAATCCCAATAGTGTGTTGAATTGTCATTATATATATGAAGAACTCTTTTCCAAAACATGATGAGCTCCAAATCCAAAAGAAAATGGAGCTTGGCACTGATCCAAAACATGATCTACGAACTTGGCATTGGCATTGAAAACTTATTTTGTTGATTCCACGCTTAGCTGCAACAACTCTCACATGACCTACAAACACAGTTAGCTGCAACAACTCTCACATGACCTACAACCACAGTTAGCTGTAGCAACCGTCACATTGTTAACTAGCAGTATTTTACACGCTAGAATCTTTATAGGAAATAGAACCCTAACTTCTGTGTGTGGAGGCCGGAAAGCACTAATGTATGATATTACTCAAGCGATGATCCGCTTACTGTATCTGCTTACTATATCTGCTCCAAGAAATATCAACCCAACAGAAATTAAGTGTGGTAAAGTCTAGTAGGGAGGGGTGGCTGGCTCCTCCTGCTGTGCTGTCTCCAGGTCATCTGCCTGCCACACCCCTGCCCAGCTCTTTTATTCAGATGGAAAACATTCAAAATACAGGTACACAGTTGCTGGGAGTCTCCTCAGTCAGAGACAGTCACATGGCATTTCATTTCATTGGCTGAACCCCTCCAGTCAGTGGTGGGGGAGGCAGGGTGGGAGTGGGTGGACCCCCACCACTCCCCCCCCCCCCACCTAGGTCCCCCCTCCCCCCATCTAGGTAAGGGGTGGGGGGACAACCCACCCACCCCAAGTCAGATACATATTTTTCCATCAAGTTCACCAATTACACTTATCTGGGATTATCAACCCTATTTATCTTTACATAACACCCATGGTCACCAGTCCCTTAGATTGGGACAACTCCAAATTAGTAGGACTTTCTACATGCCTTACTTTGAGAATTACATATTTTATCATCTTTAGTTCAGCAAACTGCCACCAGGTGGGGCAGGGAGGGCTCATCACACAGACACACACACATACACACTCCACCTCCCACCTCCAACCTGATACCTGGCTTTGGCAGGTCCTGCAAACACTCACACACACACAGCCACAGCCCCCATGCATTGTCACCTGTGTGCTAACACTCCCTCAGATACTGGCATCTGTAAATCATACCATAACAGGCACA
The DNA here is from genome assembly GCA_030323885.1 of Branchipolynoe longqiensis. Classification (NCBI taxonomy): domain Eukaryota; kingdom Metazoa; phylum Annelida; class Polychaeta; order Phyllodocida; family Polynoidae; genus Branchipolynoe; species Branchipolynoe longqiensis. The sequence continues at coordinate 16,667 of JASIRB010003641.1, read as the reverse complement.
CAGAACTTAATTCTTGACTTAATTATTATACCCATTCTGTGGCATTCTTCACAGACTATTTGTCTGGGTGAAGAAACCAGTCTGCATCAACTGCCCTTAGTTTCAGCATTTACCTCCTTTCATACAATATATAATACCAGACTTCAATTCAGTAATACATGTAAATATACCAATAGTCATAATTTTTCCAGAGTTCTTATCTCCGGTGGTTATATTTGATGTAGAACCTTAGAACAATCTGATATTAATTATCACTTCACTTAATATACATAATCTACCATGGTTTCACAACTTGGTTTGAATATTATGCATATGTATTTACCAACATGATAGAATGAATTAGGTATTATTAGAGAGGGTTTATAGTGGTACTTATATAATTGGAATATTATTATAATGACTTTATAGAAATAACTGGATGATTTAAATATGATTAAAACCATTTTCTTAATGCTTCACATGAGTTTTATGAAAAGGAGCTATTTTAGAATTTATTTGAACTATTATTTATTCATGAACCAGACCTAAAAAGTCGGAATATTTTTACAACATGACATACAAAAACAGTTAGCTGTGTGTGTATGTCAGGTGACCTACAACCACAGTTAGCTATAGAAACCCTCACATGACATACAAACTCAGTTAACTGCAACAACCGTCACATGACATACAAACACAGTTAGCTGTAGAAACCCTCACATGACATACAAACACAGTTAACTGCAACAACCGTCACATGACATACAAACACAGTTAGCTGTAGCAACCCACACATAACATACAAACACAGCTCTAGAAACCAGCACATGACATACAACATAGTTAGCTGCAACAACCATCACATGACATACAAACACAGTTATCTGCAACAACCATCACATGACATACAAACACAGTTAGCTGTAGAAACCCGCACATGACATACAACTCAGTTAGCTGCAACAACCGTCACATGACATGCAAACACAGTTAGCTGCAACAACTGTCACATGACCTACAACCACAGTTAGCTGTAACAACCGTCACATGACATACAAAAACATTTAGCTGTGTGTGTATGTCATGTGACATACAACCACAGTTAGCTGTAGAAACCCTCACATGACATACAAACACAGTTAACTGCAACAACCGTCACCTGACATACAAACACAGTTAGCTGTAGAAACCCGCACATGACATACAACCACAGTTAGCTGCAACAACCGTCACATAACCTACAACCACAGTTAGCTGTAACAACCATCACATGACATAGAAAAACAGTTAGCTGTGTTTGTATGTCATGTCACATACAACCACAGTTAGCTGTAGAAACCCTAACATGACATACAAACACAGCTGCAACAACCGTCACATGACATATAAACATAGTTAGCTGTAACAGCCGTCACATGGCATACAAACACAGTTAGCTGTAACAACCGTCACATTGGAAAGTCTGGAAAGTTGGGAAATGGTTAACTTAGTACAGCAGGCCCACACGTAAAGGCCCTGTCACACTACGATGTTTCTCATGAATGCGTGCCGACGTGTTGCCTTAACGGGGCGTTACGAACGCGTTAGCGGTGCGTCGATACACGTCGGTACATGTTGAGTGCCAGCAACGTTTGGAGCCACACGTTGGCACGTGTCGGGCCGGGTCTAGGTTTAATGCATGCATAAAACTTTCGACGCGTGCCAACGCGTGCCAACGTGTTGGATCGCGTGTTACGGGCGCGTTTGCAGGACGTCGACACACGCTACCAGCGCATTCCCGGCCCGCTCGAACCACGTTGATCAACGCTGGGGATTTTTAGCCAAACTGCGAAGACTTCAACCTTATTTATATACAAAACCCACCCACTACCCCCAGCTGATGTAATACCCACGCGCCGGCAGACCGCCCTCAGCCCACTGCCAGCGCGCCGGCAACACGCCAATAGCGCGCTGACAACCCGTTGCTGGCACGTCGCGACGCGCTGACCCAGCCGCCCGTGAAGTAGGTTAATCACCAGTTGTTTTTGTTTTTTCCGGTGCAGCCGAGGGTGACAGTAGATATGATGAACCAGATGCGGGAGGATTTTACACAACAAAAAATGCTACAAGGCGAGATCAAGGGCATCGCTAAACAGCTGGGCCTGGTATTAAAAGGAATGAATGGCATGCCAGCTGTAGGGCACATGACTCAAGCACCATTCCCGCCCTGCTATGCACCCGCCCAGCCACAGTCGCAGAAGCACCACCAGCATATGCCTATGCCGAAATAGACTATTTGAAAAAACGATTCCCGAAGGTATTTCCCGAGAAAGCGGCACGCATCAGAACAATGGATATCCTGACAATGTCAATTGATACAGGTACGGCAATGCCCATCAAACAACCAGCATACAGGGTACCGCTGACAAAGCGGAAGATCATCAGCCAGGAGTTAGATAAGATGCTGGCACAGGGTATCATCCACCCGAGTGCATCACCATGGGCCAGCCCACTCACGCTGGTCCCGGAAGAAAGATGCCTACCTACTTCCGCAAATCCAAGACATTTTCGATTCCTTAGAGGGTGCAGTAATATTCACGACACTCGATCTGAGGAGTGGATACTGGCAGGTCAGGATGGACAAAGAAAGCATCGAGAAGACAGCCATCAGATGTCACCGAGAGCTATTTGAATTCACTCATTGACAATTCGGGCTGGCAAACGCACTGGCAATGTTCCAGCGAATGATGAATGCGGTCATTTCTAAATTCCTGGGGAAGACAGCTATGGTGTACCTTGACGATGTAGTGATCTACTCTAAGCGAGAGGAAGACCATGAGCAGGATGTGGCAGAAGTACTACAAGCATTCAAAGATCACAAGTTTGTTTGTTTGTTTGTTTTTTTATGGTCCATTAGTTGTTTAAGCAGGGGAAATTCTGGTCTTCCTGATTCCACTGCTGGTCGATAGAAAGCCCGAGCCTACACTTTTACCGACCCAAGGGATTTTTAACCTCCCACACCACATAGACATGGTATGAGAGCAACCGGCCTTTGATGACGCTGTAAGTTATACACAGCGGTGGAAATCCAAATTGGCAGAGCTAGGGGCATGGGGAATCGAACCGCTGACCCTCAGATTAGGAGTCTGACCTAGACAAAAAAGTCATACGCTCTAACCACTTCGCCACAGAGAACGCCACAGTTGACGGCAAAAGAATCAAAGTGTCACTTTGGGTTAACAGAGGTTAAACTGTTGGGATTTATTGTGAGCGCACAGGGACTCAGGCCCTATCCGGAGAAGGTGGAGGCCATCTGTGAGATGGCACCTCCCACCAATGTGAAAGGGGTGCGCTGATTGCTGGGGGTGACAGGGTATTACAGGTTGCTAATACCAGGATATGCGGAAATTGCTCGGCTACTGACGGAGCTGACAAAACGGTTCCGACCGTTTGTCTGGCCAGACGTGTGCAACAAATCATGGGAAGCCCTGCGGGATGCACTAATCAAAGATGTGGTTTTGGCATATCCCCGACCGGACCAACCATACAGGCTGTATAGGGATGCCTCAGATTGGTGTGTGGGAGCAATATTGGTGCAATCAGCTGAGAACAGCATTGAGCGCCCCATCACAAACATATCAAAGCAACTGTCAGAGACCCAGCAGCGATACCCAACGATTGAGAAGGAGGCCTTCGCAGTGATTTATGCACTCACAAAATTGAGACCTTACCTACAGGGCACAGAGTTTGTGACCATCATGGATCATAAACCATTAAAGTCGCTCTTTTTGCCAGAAATCAACAACACCAGGATTCAACATTGGGTGGTGCTCCTAGCAGAATATGCGGCACCGATCGAATACCGGAAGGGCACCAACAATGTACGGGCAGATTTTCTTTCACGATTAAGACCAGTTGCACCACATCCACCTCCATTCCTAGAGGCAGAGATGGCGGCGTTCTGTGAATTGGAAGGAATACCGTGGGAGTTTGACGGTCTAGAGCCAGAGGCACTGGCTGGAGAGCAATGAGGAATGCCCGAATATGAGCTGGGGGGCGATGCTGGAGGATGATTACATCCTTCATGGAGACCTCCTCTACTCACTGAAACCACCCTCCGGCTGTCTGCAATACCCCCTGCCTGGTGCTGCCACCTAGTGCACGAGAGAGGGTGATGAGGAGGGCCCACCAGGAAGTCTGCCACCAGGGGATGAGGAAAACACTGACATGATTCCAGGAAAGATACAAATGGACAGGAATGCGAAAAGAGGTGTATGTGTTTCTCACAAAATGTCCGAAATGTGCAGTAAATAAACAAAGGAAGGAACGCCCTCCACTCTTCTGTAGTCCAGCACTTGAAACACAACGGCACCATTCTCACATCACTCGACGAAATAAGTGAAGAATTGGCTCGCACCTTTGCTGGAAACTCGTCTTTGGCAAACTGCCTCCCGGGCTTTCGGGTGGTCAAGGAACGCCAAGAGCAAAAGCTCTTGGACTTTTCTTCCGATGGCGAGGAGCACTACAACTCCCCATTCAGTATGGGTGAGTTGAGGTGTTCTTTGGAAAGCTCGCATGACACAGCAGTTGGACCTGATAGAATTCATTATCAATTTTTGAAACATCTCCCTGAACATGCACTGAGACTGTTGCTTCAACTCTTCAACAACATCTGGGAGTCGGGTGTCGTCCCCGCCTCTTGGCGGGAGGCGACAGTAATACCGATTCCCAAACATGGTAAAGACCAGAGTGAAGCCCACAACTATCGTCCCATAGCCCTTACAAGCTGCATCTGTAAAACCATGGAGCGCATGGTAAACAAGCGCCTTGTCTGGCTACTGGAGTCAGGACACCACCTGTCCAACCTTCAATGTGGCTTTAGACGGGGCCGCAGCACCCTCGACCATTTGGTGCACATGGAGACCTTCATAAGAGATGCTTTCCTTAAGAAGGAGCAGGTTGTGGCTGTCTTTTTCGACCTCAAAAAAGCCTATGACACAACGTGGCAGCATTTCATCATGGAGGATCTTCATGCGATTGGCCTTCCTGGCCACTTGCCAATTTTCATCAGGAACTTTCTAGCCTTCAGGCATTTCCGCGTCCGTGTCAAGACTACCTATTCCCGCCTACACTCACAGGAACTAGGAGTACCTCAAGGCAGCATACTGGCCGTGACCCTTTTCGGGGTCAAGGTCAATGGTATTGCTGCTGCTGTAAAGCAGGGGGTCTCCTGTAGTCTTTTCGTGGACGACTTTGTTTTATATTACAGCGGTGCTAACATGAATGTCATAGAGAGACAGCTACAACCATGCATAAATGGGATCCATCGATGGTCAGTTCTGAACGGTTTCAAATTTTCCAAGACCAAAACAGTCTGCATGCACTTCTGCCTGCTGCGTAGAATACATGCGGAACCGGAGCTGACCCTGGATGGGGATACCATTAAAGTCGTTGAGAAAACCAAATTTCTGGGCCTCATTCTCGACGCAAAACTGTCTTTTGTGCCACATATAAAGTACCTGAAAACAAGATGCCTGAAAGCGCTGGATATTCTGAGGGTGCTGTCCAGCTCAGAGTGGGGAGCGGTCAGAGATGTTCTGCTCTCCGTGTACAGAACCTTGGTTCGGTCACGAGTGGATTACGGCAGCATAGTATACGGTTCCGCAAGGAAATCATATATTGGGCTGCTAGACACGATCCACCACCAGGGACTGCGCCTGGCCCTTGGGGCCTTCCACACCTCACCAGTTCAGAGCCTTTATGTCGAAGCCAATGAACCATCACTTAACAACAGGAGAATCAAACTGGCCATGCAATATGTAGTCAAGATAAAAACTAATGCATTGAATCCTGCACACAATTGTCTATTCGAGCAACATGACGAATCCAGGTATGAAGCCAGGCCAAATTACATCCGGACACTGAGGCTCCGAATGAAACCTCATTTGGAGGCCTTGGGCGTGGATTTGGGCGTGTTGGAGGATGCCAAAGTCCCAGAACATCCCCCGTGGTCGTTGAGAAAGCCATCGGTTATCCTCCGACTCACGGAACTGAGGAAATCTGGGACACATCCACTCGACTACCAAGGACTGCATGCAGAGATTCAAGGCCAGTTTGCAGACCACCTCTCCATATACACTGATGGTTCGAAAGACCAAAGCCGGGTAGCTGCTGCGGCAGTCTGCCGACGGGAAAAATTTGGTGTACGTTTGCCCGATCAGAGCTCGATTTTCACTGCAGAGGCCCGAGCACTCCTTCTCGCTTTGGAGTGTATCGAGGTATCCAACCACACTAACTATGTTATATACAGTGATTCAATCTCTTGCCTCCTGGCTGTTGCTGGACTGAAAACGAATCACCCTATTCTAGCAACGGTCATTTATAAAATGAACCAACTGACAACAGATGGGTATGATATCCACCTGTGCTGGGTGCCTGGCCATGCTGGCATACAAGGAAACGAACGAGCTGATCGGGCTGGGAAGAAGGCCCTGAACTGTGATCTTGAACCGTGTCTGATCCCTCACTCTGATCTGAAACCACTAATAGCCACCCACATAAAATCCAAATGGCAACATGAGTGGGATGAAAACATCAATAAACTTAAAGAAATTGAACCATCTGTGGGAAAGCCACCACAGACTCATGCGGGAGGTCGGCGGGACCAAGTGGTCCTTAGCCGCTGCCGTGTTGGGCACTCGTGGCTTACACATGCTTTTCTGCTCAAGGGGGAACCTCCCCCTGAATGTATTGGGTGTCAGTCCCCACTGACACTCAAACACATTTTACTAAGTTGCGTTGATTTTTTGGCCCTGCGCCAACGGTTCTACACTGCAGACAGTATGCATGACCTTTTTACTAAGGTAAAACAGGAAAACATTTTAGCCTTTTTGAGGGCAGCTGGACTGTACCACCTTATATAGTTTACTAAATGGATTCTATTAATTATTAATGAAACTGTTCCTTTTCTATGGGAATTTGTTTCCCTTGACCACAGATATATGATTGTGAGCTTTCTAATTTAATTAGTGTCTATTGGCACATAATTGATTGTCTGCTTTTACATGTAAAAGCGATGGTTTGAACAAAAAACAAACATTTCTCGCCGTGAATATGGCCTATGCTGCCGACACGGCGTAAAGCAACCACCAATCAATCAATCAAAACCACTCACACCGATGCCAATCGCTCAAAATTTGGGCGATATCATCGCACTAGATATGTGCGGGCCATTCCCTATTTCCCCAGCCGGGAATAGATATATCCTCACTGTAATTGACCATGCGACGAGATTCGTGGAAGCGAAACCACTACCATGGAAAACAGCCGTTTTGGTGGCAGATTATGTGAGGAACGAACTAGTGCGAGATATGGGATGCCGTCAGTTTCATAATGGACAATGAGGGTGAATTTAGAAATCCGCTAGTATCAGGATATCTACAGGAGGCAGGAGTGGATGTCAGGCACACGGCCCCCTACCACCCCCAGAGCAATGGACGGCTGGAGCGACAACATCGAACATTAAAGGAGATGTTGAGAAAACTGGTGAACGCCCGAGCCACGGAATGGGAGGAACACCTGGGAACGGCATTGTATACACTCAGAACGGGCATTTCAGACATTTTTGGGTTTTCACCATACTACCTCATGTATGCACACCACCCACCGCCTAATCACCAAACATTATACCAATGGGAAACCGGTTTGAACAAAGAGTTAGTGGCAAAAAGGGTGGACGAGTTCTCAATTGCATTATAGGAAGCGGCAGAGAACGCAGAGAAAAGTTGTGCGTATAATGAGGAACGCGCCATCCAGTGGATGAACGCAGGCCACTTGGAGGTGGGGGATAAAGTGTTGGTGAGAGCTATGGAGACCAGGCCGTTAAATCCATACTGGGACCATGGCTTCATCTGAAACTGTGTGTGGCCCCGGTGCCACTGTGGTGCAGGTAAACAAAAAAACTAAAAAGAAAGTAAGTGAGTGAGTGGAACGGGGGACCGAAAAAATGGTAGCCATGTGTTGCATACTGGTACTACAGGGAGTGAGTTGGATGGGAGCAGTCACGGACCTGTTCACCCATGACGGAGTAGAGATAATAGAAACCAGCTCTATCCGAACGGTCGCGGGAGCATGGACAATGGCGATTACAATCTCCCCACCAGCGGTACTGCACACGGGAAAGTGGCTGGCGAACATATCGCACATCATTGGAAAAGCGGAGGCATGAACAAGCAAATAGGATGGACAGCTGTGGAGGGAGCGCGTGAGGAGGCTACGAAAGTGGATGGAAGGGGAGCAGGGTCTGGAACAACTCTCATTAATACAATCAGTCCTCGAACAAACACTCAACCGTAAGAGGAGGGGCTTGTTCGACTTTGTTGGGGTGGCTGCACGATCGCTGTTCGGTGTGGCAAGTTCGGCCCATGTGCAGAAACTACAGAAGATAATCAGGGAAGTGTATGCAGGACACCAAAACCAACTGCGAGCGGTACTAAGCCGGATGCGGGAGCTAGGGTACGAAACCCTGGCTGGCCACTGGTATTATCAGCACATGAAGGTGACACCATTCTGGGAAGACCCAGACCATCTGGCCTTCAGGTTGGTGTTATCCGGACTTACCAAGGATATTCCCTGAGGTTCGTACCGGTCCATTTCAATGCCGGCTTGCTGCGGCGAGACATGGGGATGCGGGAGGTAGCCATCCACACACTCACTGGCGCAACGTACTGGCCGAAACAGTGTGTGGGGCACCAGCCAAAAGTATGCTGGCCCACCCGGCAGGAAGTCGCACCTTCATGCAAGGCATTCCTGGTGTCATGGCCCCAGTGTGCACCATCCAAATCACGAAATGGGGAAACGTGTCATCAGCGATATATGAGTCAGCAATGGGGATGGAGGATCCTATCGTTGTGGCCTATGAAGCGGAGGTCAAGGTCACCTTCCGATGTCCTGCACGGGCCCCGATCACCTTCAGGATAAACGGGCCTCTGAGGATACACCTGCCAGCCGGCTGTCGGTTGGAATCCAAGGACTGGATCCTCCGAGGTGTGGAGCTGGGCCACACTAGAATCCATTCATGCTCACCACTTACATTGAGTTTGCCACGACTTAGCATCAGCTGGCCTAAATAAGTCCACCCACACATAACTAAGCAACTGAGCATGCTGCCCCATGTGAATGTACCCCTCCTGGATGTACACAAGTGGGGGTGGATGAAGGAACAGTCAGACCTGGAAGACGAGTGGTCCTCTATTCTGGAACCGGGACATTATGTGATGTTTGGCAGTAATGGGGCCGCAATAGTAGTTGTAATAATACTACTGGGTCTGCATGCCTACTATTCCATGAGAGTAGGTAGGGAGAATGCAGGCCCCGCCCAAGGGGGAGGCCAATCACAGCAGGCCCGTGGCTCCAAGGCGGCTGGCCCAAACGCCCCCGTGATGATTCAGAAAGTACAGCTGCAACAATGCCGATGCCCATAAGCAGGGGCCTGCCAACGAGAGAGCTGTATCCCACTCGGGATCAGATCCAAGCCTTCGCAATGGGGATGACCGACATAGAGTTGCGACAATTCTGCCAGGAGCTAACGGTGCATGTCGACTAAGAGGGGATCGAGGATGAGGACAAAGGATGAGAACAAACTTATATACAGGCTTGAGTGGGCTTTACGATTTACGTTAAAATGAATGTCCGCAGAATCTCTTTAACTGGAAATGGTGGGGGGAGGTATATAAAGTCTGTAGTTGGAAAAGGGTTAACTTAGTACAGCAGGCCCAAACGTTAATGAAGAGTTATAGAGCCAGAGTGGAAAAGCTGGGAGGTGGCCCCAGGCTACTGAGAGGAAAGCTGCTTACTCTGAGCTGTAATTAGTGTGCCTGAAATAGAATAAGGATAATGAATGTTGTGTTACAGGATTGAGTTGGGCCTGCTGGTGGGCAGGAGCATGTTGTTCACCTGCCAAGAGAATGGGAGAATATAAGAGCTGTACTGTTTGATACTAAAGGCATTCCTCCACCTGCATACCAAACCTCTGTGTTGTGTTCCTGTTCTTCCATGACAATACTGCAAAGGCCCAGGACCGGACCTTTCAACATGACATACAAACCCAGATAGCTGTAACAACCATCACATGATATAGAAACACAGTTAGCTGTAGAAACCAGCACATGCCATGCAAACACAGTCAGCTGCAACAACCATCACATGACATACAAACACAGTTAGCTGTAACAACCCTCACACGATATACACACCCAGTTAACCAGACGGGATGGCTGAATGAGTTAGAGCGCCCGTCTCCCGTGCTGGTAGATCGTGGGGTCGTGGGTTCGAACCCTGGTCGAGTCAAACCAATGACTTAAAAATTGATACTTGTCGCTTCCTAGCCAGGCGCTCGGCATTATTAGGGCAGGGCAAGGACTGGTGTGCTCAGTGTCAGGATAATGTGACTGAGTGGGATACCAGGTCATGGTGTCAGCGGCCTGGTTTCCCAGTGGGACAGCACTATAAAGTTGCCATGAGTGCGTACTGTCACAAGTCGGTACCCATCCTGATATGACCTTAGATGTTGCTAGGACGTAAAACAACAACAAACACACCCAGTTAGCTGTAACAGCCCTCACATGACATACAAACACAGTTACCTGCAACAACCTTCACATGACATACAAACACAGTTAGCTGTAACAGCCCTCACATGACATGCAATCATAGCTGCAACAGCCCTCACATGACATACAAATACGGATAGCTATACAAAGCCACACATGACCTACACACACAGTTAGCAGGCCCAAACCTCAAATGACATGCTAACACAGTTAGCTGCAACAGCCCTCACATGGCATACAAACACAGGTAGCTATGCCAACCCACACATGACCTACAAACACAGTTAGCTGCAACAACCCTCACATGGCATACAAACACAGGTAGCTATACCAACCCACACATGACCTACAAACACAGTTAGCTGCAACAACCCTCACATGGCATACAAACACAGGTAGCTATACCAACCCACACATGACCTACAAACACAGTTAGCTGCAACAACCCTCACATGGCATACAAACACAGGTAGCTATACCAACCCACACATGACCTACAAACACAGTTAGCTGCAACAACCCTCACATGGCATACAAACACAGGTAGCTATACCAACCCAAACATGACCTACAAACACAGTTAGCTGTAACCACCCTTACATGACCTACAAACACAGTTAGCTGTAACCACCCTTACATGACCTACAAACACAGTTAGCTGTAATAACCTGCACATGACATACAAACACAGTTAGATGTAACTGTCACATGATCTACAAACACAGTTAGCTATAACAACTCTAACACGACCTACAAACACAGTTAGCTATAATAACCTGCACATGACATACAAACACAGGTAGATAATCCAACCCACACATGACCTACAAACACAGTTAACTGTAACAACCCGCACATGACAGACAAACACAGGTAGGTGCACCAACCCTCACGTGACATACACACACATTTAGCTATAACAACTCTCACATGACATACAAAGAGTTAGCTGCAAAAACCTCCACATGACAGGCCTCACATTACATACACAGATACAACCCCACGTATGACAACAAAACACATTTAGCTGTAACAACCCTCACATGACATATACACAGACTTAGCAGTACAAACCGTCACATGACCTACAAACACTGGTAGCTATAACAAGTCTCACATGACATACACACACAGTTAGCTGTAACAACCCTCACATGACCTACAAACACAGTTAGCTGTAACAACCCTCACATGACCTACAAACACAGGTAGCTATACAAACCCGCACATGACCTACACACACAATGGGGGACATGTGGGCTAGTTAGTTTTTCCGACACTTGGTGGTGGGCATAAACGGCCATTGACAATGCCTTGAGTTTGCCGGTATGCGCAGTGCAGAACGTTTATTTTATTCAAAATTAATAGAAAGACAGCACCCTAACCTTATAAATTTAATATAATCTATTCGTTGGATATGTTTTCTATATGTGTACCAAGTGGTTTGTCTCTAGGTCGTGTGGTTTTAGAGATATTTGACTTCTTCTATATGAAGATTGCTCATGGCCATTGACAATGCATTGAGTTTTCCGGTACGAGCAGTGCAAAACGTTTATTTTATTCAAAATTAATAGAAATCCAGAACCCTAACATGATGAATTTAATATAATCTATTTGTTGAATATGTTTTCTATATGTCTACCAAGTGGTTTGTCTCTAGGTGGTGTAGTTTTAGAGATATTTCACTTCTTCTGTATGAAGATTGCTCATAGCCATTGAATTTGCAGTGTTACAGCGTGCCGTAGAGGCCCACTACTTCAGTGGCGATGCGAACGGCAGGAACTTGAACTAAAAAGTCGGAGGTCCCCCATTAGCAGTACCAACCCTCACATGACATTTAAACACAGGTAGCTATACCAACCCTCACATGACATACAAGCACAGTTAGCTGGAAGAATTCTCACATGACATATAAACACAGTTAGCTGTAACAACCCTCACATGACATACAAACACAGTTAGCTGTAACAACCCTCACATGATATACACACATAATTAGCTGTAACAACCCTCACATGACATACAAACACAGTTAGCTGTAACAACCCTCACATGATATACACACAGTTAGCTGTAACAACCCTCACATGATATACACACACAGTTAGCTGTAACAACCCTCACATGATATACACACATAATTAGCTGTAACAACCCTCACATGACATTTAAACACAGGTAGCTATGCCAACCCTCACATGACATACAAGCACAGTTAGCTGGAAGAATTCTCACATGACATATAAACACAGTTAGCTGCAACAACCCTCACATGACATACAAACACAGTTAGCTGTAACAACCCTAACATGATATACACACATAATTAGCTGTAACAACCCTCACATGATATACACACATAATTAGCTGTAACAACCCTCACATGATATACAGACAGTTAGCTGTAACAACCCTCACATGATATACACACATAATTAGCTGTAACAACCCTCACATGACATACAGACATAATTAGCTGTAACAACCCTCACATGATATACAAACATAATTAGATGTAACAACCCTCACATGACATACAAACACAGTTAGCTGCAACAACCATCACATGACATACACACAGTTAGCTGTAACAACCCTCACATGATATACACACATAATTAGCTGTAACAACCCTCACATGACATACAAACACAGTTAGCTGTAACAACCCTCACATGATATACACACAGTTAGCTGTAACAACCCTCACATGATATACACACAGTTAGCTGTAACAACCCTCACATGATATACACACACAGTTAGCTGTAACAACCCTCACATGATATACACACATAATTAGCTGTAACAACCCTCACATGATATACACACATAATTAGCTGTAACAACCCTCACATGATATACACACAGTTAGCTGTAACAACCATCACATGATATACACACATAATTAGTTGTAACAACCCTCACATGACATACAAACACAGTTCGCTGTAACAACCCTCACATGACATACAAACACAGTTAGCTGTAACAGCCCTCACATGATATACACACATAGTTAGCTGTAACAACCCTCACATGACATACAAACACAGTTAGCTGTAACAACCCTCACATGATATACACACATAGTTAGCTGTAGCAACCCTCACATGATATACACACATAGTTAGCTGTAACAACCCTCACATGACATACAAACACAGTTAGCTGTAACAACCCTCACATGATATACACACATAGTTAGCTGTAGCAACCCTCACATGATATACACACACAGTTAGCTGTAACAACCCTCACATGACATACACACATAGTTAGCTGTAGCAACCCTCACATGATATACACACAGTTAGCTGTAACAACCCTCACATGACATACACACATAGTTAGCTGTAACAACCCTCACATGACATACACACACAGTTAGCTGTAACAACCCTCACATGACATACACACACAGTTAGCTGTAACAACCCTCACATGATATACAGACACAGTTAGCTGTAGCAACCCTCACATGATATACACACACAGTTAGCTGTAACAACCCTCACATGACATACACACATAGTTAGCTGTAGCAACCCTCACATGACAAACACAGTTAGCTGTAACAACTCCACTTTTTTATGTCCATGAATTTTCAAATGAACCAACCTTTCATGACAAAATGGCAATGTTCGACACATTTTTATGTCCATGAATTTTCAAATGAAATTATTTTATTTTATAGTATTTCTTGGCCAGATCCAAGCAAAAATGTACATGCAAAATTTAGTAACATTAGTAATCTAGTCATCAATTTACTGTATATTACTACTGGTACACAGTTTTGTAGTCTCAATATAGGTTTTGTAAAGCCTAAATAGCTTTGTAGTTGAAGAACAGTTTGTAGATGAATTGTTTTAAATGAATAATTTAAGAAGGAAAGAATTGCATCACCTTTTAGCTGAGCTGTCCCCACAGATTGCTTCTGTAAAGTGATTAAGGATGTCAAGAAAAAAATTTCATCATCTTTTAGCTGAGCTGTCCCCACAGATTGCTTCTGTAAAGTGATTAAGGATGTCAAGAAAAACATGTCATCACCTTTTAGCTGAGCTGTCCCTACAGACTCGCTTCTGAAAAGTGATTAAGAAAAGGAAAGAATAAATCCCTATAACCATTTCAGCTGAGCTCCCAACAGACACTCGCTTTTGTAAAAATGATTAAGTTCATTCAATGCCCTAGTCATTACCTATGCCTCCCCAGGGATTCTCTCTGCCAAAAAGAAGTAGAAAGAATCTCATGCAATCGCCTAGTGAACAATAGGAAACGAAAAGGAAGAATCTTTCTGATCATTTCAGCTCAGCTCCCAACAGACACTCGCTTTTGTAGAAATTATGAAGGCTTCTTCATGCCCTAGGCATTACCTATGCCTCCCCAGACATCATCTATTGCCTTCGCTTTGCGAAAAGAAGGAAGAGTATTTTTGAAGATATTCTGTCCAGGTCTGAACGTCGACAAGAGTACCTATACATTCGATCATTTCAATCCAACAATGAACGCTCCAATGCCTGGCCTGGATCATAGGGATACAAACTGATCATGACTGGCCCAGATCATAGGGAAACAGACTGTCGTTCACTTTACTTTGATCTACTGGTACTCTCTGCCTATGTTTAATCTGTAAAATTCTTCAAAAAATATATATATATATTTCTTTTTTTTTTAAATTTATTAAATAATTTAAAAAAAAAATTAAATATATATAATATTATTATTATATTTATTAGGTAATATCAATATATACAATAATTCTTCATAGAAAAGGAAAGTGTTTTAAAAACTTAATTACTATTATTTCACATTTTATATTCATTTTTATGTTTTGTAATTCATATAGTAATATAGAATAGATTCTCTAGATATCATAGTTATTTTATTTCATGTTTCTAAGTATCATAGGTATTTAGTTATGCATTTCAAACTATATAAACATATGTATGGAACTATATCACAGTTCCGACCGATGACGTCATGCTCACACCGATCTTGTCATCCACAACAAAAATAATCTTATGCGTGACAAAACTCTTAGGTACATCATGTTTTGTCTAATTTTGCTTCAACTGCCGGGGAATTAACTGTAAATGCAGCTTCAGTCAAGCCTGACGAAAAACAGTAGTCGCTTCATACACGTGGCCGTCGACACCCGATAAGAATAGACTCCCATGCCGAGCATCTGATTATTTATAAATGGTTACCATATACTCGCAAAAATGTTACCCCTCCCGAATAGAAGAACTGCATCTGCTATTCGCAGTCACTTTTCCCCCAATGAGTACGATGAGTATGAAAAGAGTACATAGATTAGAGAGATTACTATGATTATTACGGTAGTGCATGAATCAAGGTGATGTGCAATGTGGTCTTGGTCCTCCACGCATCTGTCGAGTAAGATTTTTCGAACTAGAAAAGTTAATACATACTCAATGGTGTCTCTCAAGCACTAGCATGCAACATCTTTGAATTTTTGCATTCATCTCCGCATCCAGAGTTTCACTTCTCCATCTGCTTAGTCTACCCCGAAAACGAATCCATCACATGACCTACATAGAGCTGTGACAACCCTCACATGACCTACACACAGCTGTAACAACCCTCACATGACCTACACACAACTATAACAATCCTCACTTGACCTACACACACCTGTAACAACCCTCACATGACTTACACACAGCTGTAACAACCCTCACATGACCTACACAGCTGTGACAATCCACACATGACCTACACACAGCTGTAACAACCCTCACATGACCTACACAGCTGTGACAACCCTCACATGACCTACACACAGCTGTGACAACCCTCACATGACCTACACACAGCTGTAACAACCCTCACATGACATACACACAACTATAACAATCCTCACATGACCTACACACCTGTAACAACCCTCACATGACCTACACACAGCTGTAACAACCCTCACATGACCTACACAGCTGTAACAACCCTCACATGACCTACACACAGCTGTAACAACCCTCACATGACCTACACACAGCTGTAACAACCCTCACATGACCTACACACAGCTGTAACAACCCTCACATGACCTACACACAGCTGTAACAACCCTCACAT